>JABASF010000347.1:0-45706 GCA_019776145.1 Harlomillsia oculata | reverse complement strand
TACACTCAATTTTCAATTTGATTTGTACATAGACATCTCATGCATTGTCTTTGTTGGCATTGTTTTTCCCAACCTGATGATTGTTATTACTTATTACGTAAAAAGGATTAAAAGAAACGGACGGTCATTTCAATCACGAAACATTATTTTATTACTATTTCACAGTAATAAGTATAATTTTCTTAATGAATAATTTTTTAAATAGTGAACACGGATTGCATAATCACAAGAATTCTAATTATTTTTTGAATCGGGAAACCTTTGGAGTTGGTGCAGTCACATCCGGTTCCGTTGGTTTTTTATTAAAGGTCACAGACCGTTTGGATGCAGGAACGGATGTATCCGAACCACTTGGAGCGCCTTTTTCTCTCAAAATGCTTTGACGTTTCTTCACGGCGGTGGTCACATCGAGTTTCGAACGCTCTGAACTTTCTTCCACGAATGTGACAGTGGGTTTTTCGACTGGAGAACTTGGTTTAGCGGGTTGGGTGATTGCATGTGTAACGGTGGTTCCACCAGGGGACTAATAGGGTAATTAAAAGGCATTTTGATAAAAAGTAATTTCTGACGGGATTTTGTAACCTTGTGTGAGAAGAAAGCGACTGTGATTGACAAAGTTTACATAGTACCTGACTGATCACAGTGACACTTTTGATGTAGTTCACATCAGGGTCATGAGCATCTCCGTCTGAATGTCGCCGCCGTTTACCGATCCTGTAAAAAACGTTATAAGAAAGAGTTTGTACTATTAATTAGAAAAGGTGAACTTCTCGTTAGGCAGTGGGATTGAGTTTGGATTATTGGAATGTGGAAGAGTCGAAGAGAACTGTGGAAAGTGGAAATAGACACTAAAAACTATGAAAAGTGAAGTGAAAGTGTGGAACATACGAGGAAAGAGATGGAATGACATGCGTGGGAAGTGACGTCACGAGTTGTCCCCAGATAAGAGTACCCGTCCCTAGCATCATACACCACATCCATTGCTCAAAGGTCAAAGGGTAACAGGAGAAAGCGACACCTCCGGATTGGACAATGATGACTTGTGCGACGAAGGTACCAACCCATATAATACAAAAGATGGGATTCGTGATGACTCCAGTGAACACATTCCTTTGCCCATGAATTAGCTCTAGCATTGAATTCATTGAAAAGTGTCATCATGACGAAAGCATTGAAAATGAGTGTAATGTGAGTCGTGGGTTCTGAGATCGGAGCTCCGTCGTCAATGTCCATAATTACGTCCCCATAGAAGAGCAAGACGAAAATTACAATGAGTTGATAGATCGCATGTCCAATGATATTTTTGAGCATATTTTTGGAGATGAGAGTTTTAGTACGTCCATAAGGTTTTCGCATGAGTAGCTCTTTCGTGGGAAGTTCGGTAGCTAAAGCGAGGGATGCCAAAGTGTCCATAATGATGTTGACCCATAGGAGAGGAACGGCTTTGAGTGGACTGGTATGGACAGCGCAAGCACCGACGAAAGCCACGACGACAGCAACTACATTGACAGTCAATTGAAATTGGAGAAATTTTGCAATGCTGTCATAAACATTGCGACCCCACATGACGGCTTTGACGATACTTGTGAAGTTGTCATCGATGAGAATAATGTCACAAGCTTGTTTTGCGACATCAGTGCCTGTGATGCCCATTGCAAACCCAACATCAGCTTTTTTCAAAGCCGGTCCGTCGTTTGTCCCGTCCCCAGTCACGGCTACAACTTCTCGATTTTCACTAACAGTCGAATCAATAATTCCCTTGACGAGAATGTACTTGTCGGTAGGTGAGGAGCGAGCCAATACACGCAGTTTGGGCCAAACTTTATCAATCAGTTCCTGTTTCACTTCTCCATTTGAATCTCGAATCCTTTTGTTGAACTCATGACCTTCCAAAATCAAGAAATCGTCCCCTTTCGTCAAAATCCCACATTTGGTGGCAATGGAACGTGCCGTGTTGATATTGTCACCCGTGACCATTCGAACGGTGATTCCAGCTTTTTGACAAACCCTAATTGCTTCCGGGACTTCCGGTCGCACTGGATCTTCAATCCCAACTATACAGAGACATGTCAAATCCTTCACGATGTTATTCTCATCTTCCCACGATGGCATTCCTTGAACAGCCACTTCATTCTGACCTGGTTTCGGCACAAAATCCTTATATGCCAAACAAATCGTTCTCAACCCGTCACATGCCATGGGTTCAATCACTTCTTGTACTAGATTCTGTCCCATTTCTAACGAAAACTGTTGCACTTTTCCACCTTGTCCAAAAATGAAGGAACATTTCTTGGTAATGATTTCTGAAGCTCCTTTTGTAAACAAACGAAACCCTCCATTTGGCAGTGGGATGACTGTACTCATTGACTTTCTCACGGAATTAAAAGTGTACACACGGGTGAAAGACTCTTCCGGATGCTTCCTTCGCGTTACTTCATATTGCATTCCCAAATCCCGGACAAATCCAAGAAGTGCGCATTCTGTCTTATTTCCCACCTGTTTCGGAAGTTCTCCTACATTTTCCGGTTCCTAAAAGTTCGTCAAAATATATTCACATTTTTGTCAGCATGTACAATTCACATGAATTCTTTTAATTACTGAGCGTTCCATCCAATTTGTCTCACCAAAACACGAGAGGTGTAAGCGCAGTTGACAGAAATGTGTTCTACAATTAAATCTGCAACTTGTTTTGGTATTTGCTCATAGTCTGGAGTTTTGAGGTATCTTTCTCCGCAAATGTAAGATTGGACTACAGTCATCCTGCAAATCAAAATTCCAATCAGTATTTAATTTCGGCTAATTAAATTAATCATTAATTTTATTAAGTTTCTTAGGTTGACGTCCGAGCATTGTGGTGTGTTTAAAGTTTAAATATTTTAACTACCGGTTTGTTGTCAATGTTCCAGTTTTGTCAGAGCAAATTGTAGTAGCATTCCCCATCGTTTCGCAAGCACTGAGATGTCGAACAAGGTTGTTATCTTTCATCATTTTCTGAGAGAATGAAAAGAAACAAATTGTAATTTAATTAATTTTCCTAGATTTGATATCAAATGCAATCAGGAATGCATACTTTAACAGAATAGATAAGAGAGAGAGTGACAGCCAATGGCAATCCTTCTGGCACAGCAACAACTAAGACAGTGACTCCTATGATGATGAAGCTGACCATGGTCTTTAGATGGTCCAACTGAAAGCTTTCTCCATCAATTCCATACTTGACTATGAGAAACCGCATAAGTAAGATGACAACTGTTAAGACGGCGATAGCCGTTCCTGTATGAAGAAAATAAGAATTTAATTGGGGATTTCAGATTCGGTGGGTGAAGGAGATTTGTGGGAATAATTTGATTTGTTACCTGACCTGCATATCCGATTTGAGATGCAATTTTGGACAATTTTTCCTGTAATACTGATCTTTCATGACTTTCTTCCTGTGGTGGATGAGGATTGGAGGGTGTAATAGAGACTTCGGAATCCATGATTTCGTGGTCCGCTGCTAATCTGGAACTTCTTCTAATAGTTTCTGTAATAAGGGCAACGGATTTCAATTAATAGCCAAACGCTTTATAATGTGTTCTAATAATTACTTACTATCAGTTTTAGATTCTGATTTTGGCTGTTCCTCAGTAACACCCAACAAAGCGCTGATAGTTCCAGATTGTGAGTTGAGACCAACGGCCGTCACAACCATTTTCCCACTTCCTTCCATGACATTCGTTCCAGATAGAATCATTGGATTATTGCTCTCGTGTTTTTTCACATGGTCCGATTCTCCAGTAAGTGAGGATTCGTCGATTTTTAAGTCATTGCTTTGTATCAAGATCCCATCCGCTGGAACAAGGTCACCGTATTTGATTTGACAGATATCTCCGACGACAATGTCAGCCACAAGAACCTGATGAATCACACCACCACGAATCACAGCGAAATGGTTCTCAGCTGCAATTTGAGATTGGAGTCCACGGAATTTCCTTTCTTTGCTGTAATCATTTCCCGCAGTGACCAGAACGACTGCTAGGATTGTTAGGAAAATTGCCACACTGTCAATCCATCCAGTCGCATCTTCTTCTTGACCTGGAGTGGGTTCTGATTCCCCAACGATTGTAGAAAGCCACAGAAAAAATGATACAAAACATGCAATCATCAGAATGATCAGAGTCACATCTTGCATAGCCTCCCACATCAGTTCAAAAAAGCCTTTTGGAGGTTTCAGAGGAATCGTGTTCTCCCCATACATCTCTTTTCGGTTCTCCAACTCCACTGCGTCTCCAGAGATCCCATTCGTGGGTGATGTTTTTAATCTCTTGCAGATCATCTCAATACCACCAACTGCTTTGATCTTATCCACGGCTTCTTGTCCTCGTAAATTCATCATGTCTCGAAGCCTCTCAAGGCTGATCCCGAAATGCTCACTGTCTGATGATCGACTGGATCGACTCATATTGTATGCTTTTTCAATTTATACGACCAGTTTACGAAAAAAAAATGAAACTCTCCGCTCGGTCTTAAAAGACCAGGGATCTAAAGGGTATCGCAATCCTAATCTTACAATGTAGTATCTCCCCGTCTCGTACGAAGAAATTAAATAGCATTTCATCCGCAACTTCCGCTAGCTTTCACTCCTCTTGCCAGTTTCCTTCTCATTGGCAAGTTAAATCTCGAGTTTTGTATCCAAGGTAATTAAAACATCGTCCGCTTTGGTACAAAATCATATTAAAGTTTCTTCTATTGCATCGAATCGTCCAATCATACTTTTATCGATAGGAAATGTAAACAATGACTTAAATTAATGGTAATCCTGTTTAAATTGGGAGATGAAGATAACAGAATGAAAATGACGAAAAAGTGCAAAGTGATCAGATTTTTCCATTTCAAAGCTCTTTAGGTCATGACGTCATGAGACAGACATTTTTAGTCGCCAACGTAAAGTGAAGAATTTACAAAGTATATTTATCGCAAAAAAAGTCGCCGACAGAATGATTCATCACGTATTCTTCCAGTGAAGCGTATACCGTTATAAGGCCATTATACACTCAATCGTTGGTTGTTTACGAGCTCATGCTATGAATGACATTATTTATAATATTCATCATTGGTCTTCTCACCTGATTAGCTCAGGAGCTTTTTTGGCTATTATCCATGCGAAAGTGATTACTGTCACCTTTTCCTCACATTCACATTCCTTTCGCTCATTTCCGGTTTAATCTTTCATATAATACATTCGATGCTTAAAGTGTATACGTGTGTGATATATACACATTTCTAAGTACACACAGCAGTCTGTCCCTTTCTTTTTTCACAAAAAGGCTTTCCCAAGAATCGAATCCAAATGACAAAACGAAGAATGCGATTCGCGATTGGCTATGTAACCTGCAATAAGGATTTTGTATATTCTATACGTTCATAAACGCTATAATTCAATATCAGTCGCAATCAACCCTGTCGTAAAGTCTGAGAGTAGGGCGGATTGTTACTTGTTAGTGGTTTTTATGAATGCTATTTGTGTAGCGACATGACAATCATCGACAGTTTCCGTCGTTCTTTCTAAATGACTTTGAGATAATGCTCGGAACGTTTCAGGAAAGATGTTTTCCTTTTCTCATCGACTCTCGTACAAGCACAATCATAAATTCCAAAAAGAAGAATTGGCAATCAATAAATGAGATAAAGTTGAGTTTGTTTGCCTTTTTGCAAAATGTGACTACATATAGGAGAGATAAGTGATAATGTGATAACAGTTTTACAGCCTGATGATTTGATGATGATGAACTCTGACACTCAAGAGAAGCTGAGAATTGCAATTATTGATGAATGCCCAAAAGTATCAAGTTTGGCTACAATCCGACGCGAAATGTTTATGAATTTTGTTGTTGTTCTGTTTGTGTGTGAGTAAATTTCCTGATCTGATGATTCTCGGCTGGGAGTGAACTAGTTCAATCTATTATACACGTCCTTATCACACAAGTCAAAGGTAAGGTGAAGAGTGTGAATCGCAAGTCAATGCCTGTGACTGTTTCGCTAACTGTACTTGCTTTGCTACCAAAAAAGATGTGTCGAAGTAGCGTAAGATGAAATAACAGCTAATGTGATTACGTGATTAGCGACGGTAAATTCTCAAGTTTTTCGTATTGGATTTGTAATATGGCTCTCGACTCCTTTCGTCTATACCGTCTTATTGCAAAAGGTGAGAAGGAACGTTTCATTCTTGGCAATAATCTTACGACTTGATCCAGTTGAAAAGATTTTTTTTCCTTCATCGGCCTAGAAAATTCAAAGTGACGAGTGACGACGTCTGACATAAATCCCCTCTGTGGGAAATCTCACTTTGCCTTTTCCAACTGTCCGCTTTCCGCTTCAACAATGCAAGAAAGCAAAAGTTATTCTCATGAAAGATCTCAATGCATTATTTTTGGTGCAGCTTGTTTTTGCACGAAAACGATAAAAAATGTTATGCAATTTTCTACACAATTCAAAAATTATCTGGGACAAGAGCAAGATGACTAAGATGAGCCACTTTACAATCTTTAGGATGTAAAAACCTTTAATCACTATACATTGTGCAAATTAAATGTTTGATACAATGCAATTACAATTGATTATTGGTCTGGTTTTGTTTTCTGAAAGATAATTTTCATTTTGCAAAACCCCATTGGATTTTTGGGTGCTTTTTCTTTCAAAAAAGGTAAAACATGATAAAAAAAAGTAAAGATTAGCATTGTGCAATGTTGTAAGGGAAAACAGTATGAAGGAACGTTGTTTAGTGAATTAAATGGGCCATAATTACAGAAAAATCTTTTGGCATTTCGTGACCAGGTCGGACCACAAAGTCACAATTTTTACCCGTGGCCTCATCGAATAAACGCCGAGTTGAAACAAAGCAAGAGAAGAAAAGAAGGAAGTTGTATCCAAAAAAAAAATTACAGAGATATCGTTTGTGCATCTCTGAGTCAAATTACCTGTGCCCTATTTCATTGCCAATTAGTGATTCTGAAATACACAAACTCGTGTGTGTTGTGTGTGCTTCACATTTCTCATCTGGAAACGTTAAGAGAGATCTGTAATCGTATCCTGTTTTGCATTTTTATATTGTACCAGCAGACAAGCTTCGTTGTAACTCATTACTCACTCTTTAAAGCTTCTTCTTTGATTATTTGTTTCATTGTTCCATATCGCCCCAGCGCCCTATCTTTGACACAGGGAAATGATGCTAAGAACAACAAACAAGAGATGTGTGTTTGTGTTGTGAGTAATATGAGCAATTTGGATGGATGTGCACTTTATTGTGCAAGAGCATTAAAGAAGCAAGTTGTGATATAAGCAAAAAAGTAAAACCTGCCGTGCCCAAATGAGATGTGTGTGACTTGGTGACATGCCATCATCAAACGATGTCCAAACAAGTGCAAAAGTGCATGCATGGACATTCCATTAGCCAAAGTATAGTGGAAATTAGGAATGAACCGCAAAGTGTGTAAAGTGACTTGAAGAATTTGAGTTTTATAGCAGTCACATCTTTTATACAGGTTATAAGGGTTATAAGGTTACTGTGTAAAGTGAATTAACGAATCTGTTGCATGTCCACTCGCATTTTCATATAATCGTATCTTGTTGTGAACATGTGAGAGAAGCTCAAGAAGATAAAGAGGAAGGCACACAACACATTTTGACCGATCTCCACAGTTCTACCTTTCTACCAATACTTAAGAAGAATTAAAGGAGGAAATCAAAAGGGACAGTGAGAGACGTTCACTGTAACATGCCGTAATAAGGGGACATAACAAACAACAATGAGAACAAGGGAGTGAAGGAACAAGGGAGAATATTTGGTTCTCTCGTGTTTACAATATGAATGCCAAATGCAATGCAAAGTATTACACTTTCTGGTTTTGTTCAAAGGAGAGTGAGAGACGCCAAAAAAAATTCACAAAAGTCAATTCCTACATAGCGCTTCACATTTCGCATTAAATTCGCATGGTTTTTGATTTAATGGAGCTCCCCTGCTGCTTTAGCATAAGGTTCCTCTTTGGCTCTTGTTCATCTTGTCCACTTTGTCCATCACCTTTTTCTCAACCCCGCCTTTTTCCCCGCCTGGTCATTGGGGACCCTTCAGTTTTCCACTGCATTGACTTTCTGGTGTGTACTGTTCTGTCATTGTATTTGATTGTTGTGTGTCATGTCATGACTCTTGACGATGATATGATGATTGTATTCTTGCAACGTAATATATGTATCAACTTGTATGATTCTCCCTCTTTTTCTGACCGACTCTGCCCTCCCTGACACAGGATTTAATAGGAATTGAATTTGACACTTTGTTGGCACGCGTTAACCAACGCCAAACAACAATCCCGAGTTCCTTGTACGTGTATAAAAAGGCTTCTCGCGGCCTCTGACATGAAACAGTTTGTCTGTCGCTAGTGAACCGTATCATTCCGTGTCGAACACTCCCATTTTGTCGTCGTGTCACATTGTTGACAGTGCTTGTGAATTTTTGAATTCAAGTAGTGATTTTTTTAAGTTCAACCGTTAAGTTCTCGGTAATCATGAAGTCTCTGACGGTAAGTTGAAACTTTCAATTTTTTGAAAAGTATAATAATTATGTGATTATGTGCTAGTAACAAAAGGAACATCAAACCGTATTTAGGAATTTTGAGGGGTTGTTGTGTGGGATATACAAAGCAAGTGCCATTTTTTTATGATAATTTGTGTACAAACTTCACCTAAGAAGGAAAGAAGAAACCAGTTCGAAAGTGACTTCTGTGCTTGTGCTTACAGTTTTGCTTGTCACAAGCCGCGATCATGACGTAAACTTGATTTACATATGAATAATGACTAGACAGATACTTAGATAAGAAAATGCAGCGTTAAATTTGTAAATTCGCAATAATTAAGATGATTTATGAACTTTAATAAGATATTATTAATCGTTTTATCATATTTTTGTGACTAGATTGTCCTCAGTTTTGTCATTGTTGTTGTGGCTGAGCCGCCGTCGTCGTACGTTCCACCTGCTGCCTACTCAGCTCCAAGTGGAGGATACGGAGCTCCACAAGCAGCTTATGGAGCCCCGGCTTATCAAGAACCCATTGTTCATAGACATGTTTACATTCATTCTGCTCCGGATGAAGCTACTTATCCAGAAACGAAGGTATTTATATGGTAATTAGTCAGGAAATCAGGTAGATAGCTGACCTATATATAAATTATATAATGCATAGGTGATCCGCGCCGGAGGCCCACCAGAGAAACATGTCAACATCATCTTCGTCCGTGCTCCAGTTGTGAACACACAGTCTCACACTGAAGTCCAACTTCCGGAACAACCTCAACAAAAGACACTTGTCTACGTCCTAGTGAAGAAACCCGAGAACCAGAACACTGTCCAGGTACGAGGACCTTCACCCACTAAACCAACCAAACCGGAAGTGTTCTTCATCCGCTACAAGAATGAAGAACCAGTCCCATCCTATGGTCCACCACCGCAAGATTCTTACGGTCCACCACCTCAGCAACCATCTCAAGCTTACGGAGCTCCCAGATCCGGATACAATTAAATCGTCATGAAACCGACTGGCTTTCCTACAACTTTTGAAACTCAATAATCCAATCAAAAAAAGCAAGGAAATCTTTCTCATCTTCTCATGAAAGGCTTTATCTTCCATTGCTTTTTTTCGGATGCATTTTTTTGTAATCAACCTTTACTATTAGAAAAGTCTCACCGATGATGATGATGCCAACAAGCACTTTTACATTTACAGTGACACGGTGACAAGTCCGTACTTTTTGTTTCATTCCTGTTCATTCTGTTTTGTTATCAAATCCCCAATTTTTTTTTATACGTCACTGACCAATCAAATGTAAGCCAGTAGTGCATCAAATTCTTTGTGGGTGAACTTCATTTTGTACCTTAAGTTAAGTATAGTATCTTTTGTACCTTTTTTTGATGCTTCTTTTGTCTTTCATCAAATTCATCATCAAAATGTAGTTATTTTTGTGTACCTAAATAGCTTTTGCTGCTAGCACTAGTCTTAATCAAGCAGTTGAGCTTTTTTATGAACCTTTTGTTTCTATAAATTGTCATTGTAACTTTTAAAAATGAACCTTTTTTAAAAAGCAATAAAATGTATACAATGAATGAAGTCACAAAACACTAGTCTGCACTTTTATGCATCCGCTTTCCTCTCTAATTAATTAATTAATTAAAATCTAATTAGTACTTATATAATTGAATCACCGACTAACATGCGTTTACCGAATGCTTTTTGAATGAGTGGACTTGCTTACGCACGAAAAAAAGGTTTGTATAAATGCAACGATGACATTTTCTGCTTTAATTAAATAAGGATGAATCACGAGTTCATAGTCGTTGTTTGTTATCTCAATTGTGTACGTGCATTGGGATCCGTTTCGGTTGTCGTCGTATGAAAATACGAAAAATCCAATAATCCTGCATAATCCACATTAAACCCAAAATGTTGCAAAATGTTGCAAAATTAACAAAAAGTGATAACAATACCTACGTAAGTTAAATTAATTCCGTAGTAATATCAACAACACTCCGACATTAGCTGATTTCATATCACTGTCTCAATATTTGGGAATCCTGTACATATTTAAAACTGTTCAGACAGTGGTTTTGGGCACATTTTCCATAGTTGTCGCTGACAGTCCCGAGAATTTTGCTCATTGGGTAAAATTTATTAATTAGCAAGAATGACACTAAAGAAGATCGAGTTGACCCTTTTGATTCTGGGCGTCTCAGGTTTCGTCCTTACATGCGCCATGTCATTTGGTAAGTGTCAGACGGGTAATTAAGGCGTAAATATCATTATTATGTATACACAGTATGAGCACTATATTACATTACACGAATCTGCATTTTGGCAATGTGACGAGGACAATGAAGGCGTCATATTGTCGTCGTCACACAGTCAACATCGTCGTCACTCATCGTCACTCACTCTAAAGTGCATGAAGATTGAGGATATATAGTGTTTTTGGAATTCAGGTCAGTGCACTGTCGTAAATAATTTTCTGGTGTTGTTTTTTATATGCAGAGAGCTATGTCACCAACAAGGATGTCACTGGGCGCAATGCGAATGAGACTTGTGCCGGAAGATGCAATCAAGTTGGCACTGTCCCAAACGCTTGTCAATGCAATAAGGGATGCCAAACTCAAGGGGATTGTTGTGACGATTATGTTGACACTTGTGCTTCCTGTGCCGGTCGTTGTGGACCTGGTACCAACACCTCATATCATTGCAATTGTAACTCATTTTGTAAACAGTACAATGATTGTTGCACTGATTACAATCAGCAGTGTGAAGGTACCAATACGGATTTTTGAATTTTCAAAATATTCAATAAAGCAATGTCTGCAATTTTAAAAACTGTCACCTTCCCATTCATTTTAGGTGGACAACCGCCTCCGGACCCAATCAGTAACGAAGAATTGGCTGCACTTGCTGAACATTTGTTGTCAATCGACACTGAGAACAATGGCGCCCGGTTCATCAGTGTCAACCTCCAGAGAAAGATGAACGGCACTTCAGTTTCGGATGTGTTTGCACCGTACGTTAATTGCATGCATTATTAGTCTTACTATCAATTTATCAATCATTGAATTTCCAAGAAAAATGCAAAGTTTCATTGTTCTGATTAATTTCTTTCAGATTGTTAGTTGTTGACCCAGCAGTTTACAATTTACGCACGATTGAGAAAATGGTTCGTCTTCACGACAATTACATTGCTCCAGTCACTACCCCTGAAGTCAGAACAGATGGAGAATTCTTGGAAGAACTGGATTTCTTGTACACCGTTTTCAATACTCCGATTATGCAAGCAGTGCAAAATTTTTTGGAAGCCAAAAAATACTCCGCAGGACGAGACCAATTTTACACAATGTGGTTCGAATTTTATGCTCGCGGTGGAAGTAACCGAGGATCATCAGGGTTCGAACATGTCATGATGGGAGAAATACGGAACGGTGTAACCGGATTCCACAACTGGGTATTTTACGCTAAAGAAGAAGCTTTGGGTAACTTGAATTACGGAGGGTACATGGATCACATTGATTTGGGATCTGTAAGTTTGCTTTCTAAACAAAACACTTGACCGCTTACTACAAACTTTTTCAGCTACGGAATAACATGATTAAATTAATTTTAATAATGATAAATTAAATTGCAGAGAGGTGGCATACTTGAATTCAGCTTTACATGGCTCAACAACAATAAGCCTATAAGCTCCATGTTCCTGGGTTCAAGTCCAGAGTTCGAGATGGCCATTTACACTTTGTGCTGGCATGCGAGACGAAACGCCAAGTGTCCGATTACACTTCAGGGACGAAGAGTTGACATTCAAACGTATGATTTGTCGCAAAATGGAATGCTTCATGTTGGAAGTGCCTACCCTGATTTGTCACCTTGAACTGCATTTTTATATAACTTTTACAATGTTAGAGTAGAAAATATGCGCTTTTACGTTATGCAAATGAAGTGATACACCGTTGAAACCTGAAAATATAGTATGGAGTAAATAAAATGTCTTAAAAAACTAGAATGAATTTTTCGAAATGAATTACAACTGAAATGAATTTCCGCTTCAAATACAAAACTACAAGAAATTAAAGAACGCAAAACTTCAGAAGTTTAATTGCTAATCAAACAACGACCGGGAGGTTATTCTGGGGCACATTGGGATTTATTCGTTCGTTTGTGGTCAACTTGCCTTGTTCCTTATCTGAGTTTGACACATTATGCGCCTGGTGACGACGACAAGCATAAGTTTTTCTCATCAGTTTCAAAATTTACTATTACATGTTACATTTTACTACATTTTTCAACTGCCATTTTCAAAAACGGTGCAAATGGCTATAAAAATACTAAAAACAATTCCACAACCATCCCAACAATCCCAAGGATAATTTCAGTGATTGGTCTTGGTCCATTGATGACAGCTCTCAGATTGTGAGAGAACAAAAAGTTATGAACATAATTTGAGCATCTCCCAGTGAGCATACAATGATACAATGTGCAAAAAGATGCATTTTTTTCTAAAGTGGCTACTGGTTTCTGCTTCTTGGTTACTTTTCTTGCACACAAGTGACATGTCACTTTCCGCTTGGACCATTTTCTCTCAACTGCAATAATGGACAGACACGAGAGTCATGAGGAAGACGCCTGTGAGGAATTGGCGCAAGGGATAGTGCCATAAATGCCTCATCCTCAGCTACTCTAAAAGTCATCTCATCTCCTCTCACTTGCAACAAAACTACTTAATAAGCAAGAGAACATAACTGTTGAACCTAATCAGTATTAATGTATGCAAATTGCGCACGAGCCGCGACTACCAAATCATAATGTAATTCGAATCCATCTCTTTTTGCTAAAATTATGATACGTGTACAAGCGTTAAAACCTATTGGATAATTGGAAGACGACACCTTGCATTCCTCGAAAAATCTAATTACAGTTCTTATGCTATTGGTTAGTGTGAGTACCTTTTGTTTTTTTACGGGTACAAGTACATGGGATGAGTTGAAGCTACTGCAAAAAAACGACATTTTTTGCACTACCTACTGATATGAGCTGATTAAGAAGGACAGAAGACGTGTCATTTCACATTTACGTCAAATGCAGTCACTATAGTCTGTATTTTTGAGTATTTGTACTGTGTCAACGTCAAAAACTTTCATTTTTCCACCTGTCTTACAGTCAGACTTTAAAAAACGGAGATTTTTTTTTGTGAACGTGAACCTAATTAAAAAAATCTTTTACTGAAAGTGAGCATCTTTTGCATATTTGAATTCTTTGAAGGAGACAATATTGTCCTTAAAGGCACATTTTGCGAAAATGATGAGTTATGTGATATCTTCTCATCAATGTGCATTTTCCCCATTCAAATGTGACAGGAAAGCTCTAGGACCACAACACCCAAAACGTTACAAAAATGTGTTGTAACAACAGCTTCTTGAGGCTTTTCTTAAAGCCTTACAAGGTAATAGTTGGAATTTTTGCGGGCAAAAACATCTTGTGTTGTGATATGAAACTGCTTCTGCATAAATTACGAATGAAAGCGCAAGTCCAAGATTTCCCTTTGTGCCTCGACTCCTCGACTATCAACTCGCCTCAAGGCGCACTTTTGTACATTACGTTTGGTTGTTGTGTCGTCTGCAATTTGAACAACAAACGACTCATCATGCGGAATTTGGGCTCATTCTGTCCATTTTAACTTACACCTTTGCCTTTTTGCATGTGTCAAATGAAAAATGTGCTAATGGGTAAATTGTAGCTACGAATTTGCCATGTCTTTTTGGTAAATTATGGCAATATCAGATCAGACAGACGATGGTCAATGGACGACGGACGATGGACTCGAATGACGGTTATTATGTACATTACGGAAAAAAAGTGACAAGAAGAAATTGGGATTACAGCTTATATAAAACAATTACAGATCTGAGAGAGAAGTGGACGATACAAGATGTTACGGACACCCGAGGGCAAAAAAGACGGACCGTGTTCATTCGTGTTCCTCCAAAAAATCTTCGTAAGTTTGGAATTTGGGACAAAATGGAGTTTCTCTGGCTCCACGTGCCGATGAAGAATTAACGTCATCGTCATCATCACGTCACCTTAAAAATCTCAAAGGTGTTGGAAGTTGGAATCTAAAATGAATCTCCACGCGTGAGGAAGAGACAAAAGAAGGCGAAGGTGAATGAAAGCGTCTCAAAAAGCCTAAGCCTTTGAGCAACTTTTTTGTATGAGGATTGCGAATTGTAATGTTGTGAATTCTGAAACTACACTCAAAACAAACAAAAAAGAAAGAAAACGTTTTCCCCTCCTTTTGCTACTAGTTTTGTAGCTTTTTAAGGCGCGAATGTAAAGTGCACGTTCTTTTCATTACTTAAAGAAGTTGTTGCATAGCAAATACTGATGAGATTTGCAATATTGCATCTTCCCTCAGTTGAGATAAACAAGGCAGCAAAGAAGTCAGCATGTCCATCCTTGGACACACATTTACACGCGTGCTGATGTTGTTTCGGTGGATGCTCACGCAATTCCTGTAAAGAACCTTTGATTTCGCATTGATTACAAAAGGTATCCGAAAAAAACTGAAAGCAATCATGAAATCATATTTTTCTAAGAAACAAACTTATAAACATAAAAAAACCTGATCATAGTGTTTTTCAAAGATTTTGATTCAACAACTCCTAAATTGGATTAAAAAACCAATAATGAAACGTCTTGTTAGTCTCATAATGTCAATTTTCCAAATTGTAAATAGGTCTATTGACTCGACCTAACTCGGCATTGTTGTGGAACTTGGTAACTCTAATCATGACGTCATGATTCATGATGTTAGTTTGAAGAGAGTTGAACCATCTCTCTCTGAAGCAATAATTTTGAACGAGGAGAAGAGGCAATAGGAAAATGGAAAATGCCTTGATTATTCGCACAGAGTCCCATTTGAGCCATTCGCCATTCCATTGTGTACGAAAAATGCTCGCAGAACCTTTATTGCATCATCACAATTGCGTCCCGAATTACGCATCAGTGTTATACAGTGAAGTTAGCGTTATCAGCTACGGAACATGGGTTCTTTCTTTGCTCTGACTCACAAGCTCATGACTTTTACACAGTAGAAAGTGAGCGATTTATGATTTTAATCTCCTGCTCGATTTGAATTGAAAGATTTCAGAGATAATAATTCCTATTCGTCATTTGTATGTGTCACAAGTCACGATGGTCAGTCACACTTCATTTCGCACCTTTGGCTTTTTTTTCAGGAGGATTCGATTCAAGTCCTCATCGTCCAGACAGTCCAAGTCGTCAGTTACTCTACATTTCATGATGAGATCCCCAAAATCCAATAATGGACACTGGTCACTTTGCTGCAGTTTCACGAATCCCTATTGTTCTTTTTCGCACAGTTCATTCCATGTTGAGCAATGTTTTTTTAATGTGCTGCATAACGATAACGATGTGGTATTTAAAAAAGATTGAGATTAAACGTTGCATTTCTAATGCATCCGTTTTTTTTATCGCTGTCTATGTCTTGTCTAGGCACCTGAAGCGGCTCATTGTGTCTTTGTTCTTGAAAGCTTGATCTACCTTCACTTTGCAGTCATTAACATTTAATCAATCAGCACTCTTGAAACGTCAAGCAGTCCTCACACGTCAAACCATGAGCAGATTAAACAATGGCGATTCTTTAGAGATTCTCATGCAATTGGCTTTAATGTTCATTGCCAGTAGTTTTTGGATGCCATCGACCTGTTAATGCAAATGTAATTAAGTATTTAAAAATAAAATTTCTGTTTCTAATCTCTCTTTTTTTGAATTGAACTCTCGCAAGGGAGACAAGACGAGAGATTCTAGAGAATGTACTTGAATGAAGCAATGCACTTTTTTTGAGGCTATGGTCAATTCTTCGTAAAAATAATGTCACATAAAAAACGAAATGGGCAAAAAATCAACTGTCATCATCATCCAGATAAACCATGTACAACTTACATTGCTACAGATTATTGTAAAGATCTCTCAGTTTGCATCTCTCTTCAGATAACATTGCGCAATTGTAATCTTCGTGTCATCATCATCATGTCTCATGTCATATAATGATTCGCATCCTGTGTCTTAAATATCTGTGTCCACATCACCGGTCTTCTCATCGTCATCCCCATCGTCACATTCCACATGTTGTCGCATAATAATTGTCTCGTATAGCAATCTTGTTTTTACGAAATGTAACGAGTTATTATTATTATCTAATTTTTTTTCTCTCTCTTGGCAAATACGAAAGTGAGTCTTGTCAAAGTTATTACTCTATTTTTTATGGAACACAGATGAAAATGATGATGAGTGCAAATTCTGCAAATGGATTATTTTATATTTGACCTTTTTTTCTCTCAAGTACTTTCTCACATCATTGGCAGATTTCTGCGTAATATATACTACGAAAAGAGAATTTTTCTTAACTAGGTACTTATAACCTAACTTTGAGACTTCAGATCGAGACTTGTCATCGTCCCTTGTAATGATTCGTGCACAGGGCACAATGCATTTTTCATACCGGTAATTCTGATTAGAAAGGGCCCACTCACACAGTCAATCCTTACATTTTCTAAAGGACAAAGGATCATAAAAACTACTCAGGCTCTTCCAGAATAAGAAAACAAGGCTACTGTGCATACCAAAAAAGCATTTCCGTGCATGCTCCTCCGCTTCTCATGATCTTTCTTGTTGAATCATAATAATAAATCATAATTCAGTTTTGTCAGAAGTAAAGCGATTTTTTAAATAATAGACCTTATTAAATGCAACCTGACGAGCTTACACAGCCTGGTTATTTATACACTGTCTGTGGGAAAATAAAAATCTCTTTACACAGAAGTCAATTGTGTGATCGATTGATGTTCGCTTCCTTCCTGAGCTTTTCTTATTGCTCCTCCCGTTCGTTTCTTTGTGTACCTCTCGTCTCATGATTATTATAGAAAAAAAATTTGCATAATGTGAGTGCGAAGCACGCCAAAGATTAAAACGTGGATGGGCTAACTGACCAAAACGTCACGAAGATGCTCTCCATTACACATTTTTTGCCCTCGTCACTTTTTTCATGTAAAGTGTCCTTTGTGAGACGCCAATGAATACTTAATTAAAATAGGAATTATAAAATGTCTTTAAAGTTAGTAGTTTAAAAAGGTAGCATGCAGTTGCAGGTAAGGATGCTGTTGATGTAACAACGTAACAAGTTAGAAGTTAACAATGCCTCTGTACGTACGTATATGTATACTTGAATACTGACTGACTGGTAACTGAACTGGTAAAAATCATTAAAAATTGGATCGTTTAATTGCAAAACAATCATTTAATTGACTGGGAGTGGTTTAAAAAATTAACTAGACAGTTCAAAAGCCTTAATGAATCGATGATTACTGTACCATTTTATGACAATTTGACAATGTGCCAAATGCAGTCTTTTTGTTCAGAGGGTTTTTTGTCTAAAGGATATTTTGATAGACAGATCCAAAACTGACCATTGGATTGAGAACGAACAAGTGCATTTAATATTGCATCTTTGAGAATGAAAAGACACACAAAAATTACTCATTGAGACATATTCTTGGGACGTGTGCGAAATATTATGTATTACAATTTACAACCGTAATGCCAAGTTATGAGAAGAGATTTTTGAGAGAGTTAAGACTGACGGTGTATTGCAATTTGCAAACTTGTGAGATTGTGACTGACTTGGCAGATTCAAAGGATGGACGAAGAGAAGTTATAAGGTGAGTCCTTTTCCTTCGTTCCATGTCGTACATAGACGTGAGTTATGATGTTTATGAGACTCGAGCGAGTATTACGTGAAGGAGTCTTAAAAGTCCTTTTTAAAGATGCTTGCTTTAACTTTTGCTTTTTGATCACATACCTTGGTCACATTGTACAGAAAGAGATTGCTTAATGAGTCGCTTTTTTGGTTCATCTCGACCGGGTTTATAAAGCCAGTTCAGCCAAGCTTCTCACATCAGATGAGTCCCAGTTTCCAACTTTAATACTACCCGTCCGCCTCCGTCGTGGACCAAACTACGTTTTGGGCTGGTACATAAACCCAACTTTCAGCAGTGTGTGAAATTCATTGTGATTTTTATAGTACCTCAAGTGTGAATTAGGATTTTTTGCAAATCAAAACCAAGTGTTTTAAGCTCACTTTGGAAAATTGCATTGTGCCATTTGTACCTTGTTAAAAAATAACCATGAAAATTCTTGTGGTGAGCTATATTAATTAATTTTCCGTTTATATTTTTGTGCAGTATTTTTAATTCACTTATAAATTACTTCAGTAGTTCTGATGTTATCTTCAGATCTCCATACATCCATACATTTATTACTGATCGAATTGATTGATTTATTTAATTAATGAAATTATAGATTCTTGCGTCTTTCGGAATGCTGACAGCAGCAGCTCCACAATTTGGACAATACGGTGCTCCTCAACAACAACAACCACAGTCGGGGTACGGTGCTCCGCAGCAACAACCCGCTCCTCAGTACGGTGCACCACAAGGAGGTCAAATTCACAAACATGTATGAAAAATGTTCAACATTTCGAATTATTTTTAGAAAAGCTGGATAGATTTTGAATTGAATGATCATGAGCTCTAGAATTGTAATCATATAACTTTCTCTCAGGTATTTGTTCACGTTGCCCCAGAGGAACCACCAGAGCCCCGTCCAGCTCGCCCATACAAACCCCCACCGGAGCCAGAAAAGCATTACAAGATTCTTTTCATTAAAGGTAAAATTTAATTGCAAATGATCTAGTTTTTGAAATAGTGAACACGCATTTGTAAGCGTAATCTAACCTTTGATTCTTATTGCAGCCCCAGCCCCACCACCACCAGAGCAACAAGAAATTGAATTGCCACCTCAACCAGAGCAGAAAACGCTGTAAGTGACTCTGTGTTTGTCAGTTGTTTTTTTTTTTGGTGAAAATGTGGTTTTTTAGTTGAACATGGGATTTCATGTGACGTATTTTTTGAAGGGTCTACGTCTTGCTGAAGAAACCTGAACCAGCACCAGAAGTGAAGATCAATTCACCTCCACCGACGAAACCATCCAAACCGGAAGTATATTTCATCCGGTACAAGAACAAGGAACAACCTCAACAATATGGCCCACCGGCGGCACCGCCAAGCTCACAATACGGAGCTCCTTCAGGCGGTGGCGGCGGCGGTGGCGGAGGAGGAGGTCGATATTAAATTAATTTGAACTGTAACGCTGTCTCAAAAGTTTAGATTTAGAATTCCAAAAATTTATGAAATCGTGAGAGCTGAACTCATACTCAAAACTCAACTTTAAGATGTAATGTAACACTTTGAACAGGTTGTTTTTAAAATCGTGATACCACATACCAACCTTTACGTTTTGTAAACATTCCTTTATACTCCTTTCTTCCTTCCATGCGCTACAATTTTTTGACACGATTTTTTTTGCAAATCGTCATCTTCAAGAGAAGTAAGAAAATTCCTTATAAATCTTCCTTATGCTACTAGTCTTTACAAATTTTGGTACGACAGACAAAATTTTCCCACTGCTATATTTTTGTAACTTTGTTTCACCATTGCAATTTTGTACTTTTGCAATAGTGCGCTGGCGTTTTTGCACCTTTCCTGTTTGAGTCGGTGTTTACCTAGAATTTTTTTGACATGATTAATGTTTATTACCTTCAATTTTACTAATGCAACTGTGTTAAATAATAATAATACATTTTTAAAAATTGATTGTGCGTTTGACTCATGGAAATCTTCCTAAGATTTTGTGCTTATTGAAGAAAACAAGCATATTATGCATTGTTGTGTGAATGATGATGATGTTGTGCTCGTCTCGGTGTGACTCATCGTCACTCATTCAATTCAGTGCACAAAATCCATTGAGTGTGTGCAAACCTCGTGTTTGGTAACATTTTGGTCATCAGAGCATCACGAGAGAGACATTAGGAAGCAAATCTCATTCTCATTTATTACAGATGATGCAAATCCGCAAGTGAGAAAATGCAAGTAGAAAATCACAAAGCAATGAGAGCATAATTCGCGGCAGTAGTCAACGTCAAGTCGTTGTTCATCTTCTTTTATTCCTGTTGAGAAGAAGGATTCCGTTGGTGTTTGAGTGAGTACACCTTTCAGCAGGACAATCCGTCACTTTTGACATTCTCTCTTCTTTTCACTACACTTCTTTTTTGGCTGTCCAATCGACTGAATTGATGATGAATCACCAAAGGCTAAGCATCCCTTTTGGTCCATTACATTCTCCAAACACAGGTGTGTTTGTATCCTGTCTGTAATGTCCTTTGTTGTTTTACTAGTCTCCTCATGCCTGCATAAACTATGCAAATCTTGTATGATTTGAATTTGCAAATTAAATGCAGCATGTAACGTTTTATTCAGAATGAAACATTAATAACGCACACGTGTGAGCAAATGCAAGGCAAAGTCACTTGCTGTTGCTGCATCCTATGGTTTTGTGTACTTCTTTGTTCATCATCAGGAGCAAAAGCAAAGGCGTGAGAAAAATGTGACGTACATCATGCAAAATTGTAGCTTCCAGACATATTTTGGACATATTGACATATTGACCGTTCAATTCACAAGCTACACAATTCACGTTGAGTAACATCTTCGTCATTTGAAATGAATTTATTCACATTCTTCCCGACTTTGTCGATTTCGCTTTTGGTGTACTATGCAACCACAAAACGGTCACTAGTCATCACATCAACAGTCCTTGGCCAACAACATGAACCAGCCAGCAACTTTATTATTATTAAAGAGTGCCAAATTACATTCTTATTAGGACACACTGCTGCAATTTTGAAGATGTTGATGCTAATACTTACTGCACCATAGGAATTTCCAATTGCATCTTCTTTTCACCTCCAACAGCGCCTGCAGTAATGAATGAAGTTATATACATAATTAAATACACATGTTGAGTGGTTCACATTAATATTAAATTCTACATAAAAATTTCCAATTTGCAACCCGTTGCATTTCCCCTTTGTTTCTTTGAGCGGAGAGCGAGTCAGAAGAAAGTTTTGCGAGTGGACAAATAGGCAAAAATTTGCCATTAAAATGAGTCTCCCGTCATGAATATGAATAGTTTTTTTTGTAGTGCAAAGTACATTCTTTATTGTTTCTTTGTTGTAGTCGTAATGAGTGCAAAAAAAAGAGGAGCATGGGACATTATAACGAGTATTAAAGTGCTGATTTGAGCAGGCTTACGACTTTACGAGCTTATGAATGTACTCTACTCTTGACAGGTGATGATGTGACCAAGAGACGACGAGACGACGGAGACGTGACCAAAAATGAAAGAATGCTCATCCTGTTCTGTATGAATTATTTTCGTCAATGGAATGTCAACTACGTTTGGATCCGTGATTGTCGTACGTCACACATTCGAAAGCTTTGTATACAAATGTTACTCACATTTTTACTACAAAACTTTTGAATTTCAACACGGAACTGAAATTGAACACTTTCAAAAATCCCTAAACACTAAACAGACACCTTTCATTTTCAATAATAAGCTGCCCTTGATTTCTTGCATTCAATAAAAGTAAAAAGGTCTGTAAAGTGATAAAGTGAAAATTTCTACGATTCTAATTTATCTGTTGTATGAACCTCAAAATGCAAGTGGCAGAACGGTAAATTAAAAAGAAAAAAGTGCCTGTGTGCATGAGACATCACGCTGCGTTATTATAAGGTGATTAACACAGTTGATCAATTAACACTGGTTCATTTCACACTCTCATCTTCACAACTCGTTGACCCGCTTCCCGTTTTTTCATATACTTTCAAAATCACCTTCTTTTTCCTTACATAACTAATTGAAAGGTAATAAAACCAATCTTTAGCTCACGAAACTCTTTCACATTAGCAATTGTAATTGTTTAATCGTGATCTGATCTTCAGCATATTCTATTCTTGTAGTACTTCTAGTTTGATAGGATTTTCTTTTATAATTCAGAATTACCTTTACCAGAATTTTAATATCGCCTAGATTATTTGCATATTATAATCTTTGAATAAAAGGTGGGAAGTTAAACAGTAGATAAACATGCAAAAATGGAAATTATTGATTAATTTTGACTCATATCACCTTCAGCAGACCGCTTTGATTATAAAGTATGCTGTGATTCACTGAAATTGATAAGGATGCGGTACTTTAATTGCAGCTGAGTGTTACAGGAACAATTGCATACGAAACGTGTTATTCAGCATATAAAGGAGAAGATGTAATATTGAAAGGGATTTATATTAATCGTTTCATTGTCATTGATGCTGAAGTCCAATGTGTCGACGGTCGACGACACGACAACGACAACAATGGTGATCATGGTCAAAACATACAGCACAACTTGTACGGAAATTACCTCAATAATGTTGATTTTATATGGTATTTTACTACAATTGACAGTTCGTTGCGAAGGATGCGTGTGCAAATGCAAAAAGCATCGTTTCGAATTGACTGACTGAGCTAAGTAAGTAAGACTGATAATGTGATTTGCGGTCAAAGTCAATCGTCTGCGTCTGGCAGTAGAGTGTGACGATGATACTTTTTTGACGGCGATTTGGTCACGGTGGCCAGTTAGTGGCCACTAACATTTGTCCCTTGAGAATGAGTTGCAACGGCATGGCAGCAGTCCACCTTCACTCGCACACTTGGGCCACAGTCACGGATCTCATCAGTTGATTAATGCGGAACTTTATTGACTAGTGAGCATAATAATTACACGTCGTGACCAAAATGAAAAAAAAACTCACAGTTAAACAGAAAATTCCTTTAAGTTCATCATATTTAGTTTCATTATTAAGAAAAAAAGCGTTCTTTTTGGTATTGCTCAAAAAATGCTTTTACAAATGACGTTTGGTCCTGCTTCACGTGAAGATTGAAGATTGAATAGTTGAGATTTTTTGGTGTAGGCAGTTTGACATGATGACGTAACTTAAATATTCATCCATGTTAATTGCCTTTTTATAATGCCGCAGGTTACTTCGTCTGTTTCAATGTAATGGTCAGGTGCAAATATTTGAAGAGCCAAGCCAAGCTAAAAAGAATTCCCTTTTGTTTCCAACAGTTAATCACATTATAATTACGTGTACACAAGTATGCTTCAGGGTAATTTTCATACTATAAACCTGTGACCTGAATCGTACATTTTCATCTCCCTTTTTTTGCGATTATTTGCCAATAATTTGCCATTTTTACGAGCACACGCACACGCAGTTTCAACCCTTAAAAAAAACTCATGTCCCTTTTAGCTCTTTTAACCTTCTTACCCTTGTTGAAGACGAATGTTTTTGTAGAATTAAAATGACATTAAAAATACAGTTGTAACATCAAAATCTGACTTTGATGCTTATATAAGGTCTGAGAGTAGTAAAAATGTGATGATGATGACACTAAACCTTATCGCAATTAATTTTACGAGACAAAGATGTTGAGTCCATTTCAGACAATGAGAAGTGACAGCGATATGCTAAAACAAATAAAAATGACTACAAAATGATTGAATGAAGGTGAACTTCATTGAATCTTCATACAATTTCAGGCAATGGAAACTAAGATTCTGTCCTTCCGCAACGTTCAAATTACTCCAATAATTTTTACACCCCTATGTTGAGAGTTTGAGGTCATCGGGGTCACATGAACAAGTTACTCCTAATTGTTTTATGTGCTTATTCAAAAAATGAAGAAGGTACCATTTTAAGGGATGTAATTTATAAAAAATTCTACAGTAAATTGTAGTAATCTCATTTAAATAACATCTTCATTAGTAGCAATGACCTTAATTGCCCATTTCACCTGTCCAAATGATGAAAGGACCAAACCCAACCTCTTCTTCGAAAATGAAGATGTCCACGTCCACTTCAATGACTTGACTTTTTGGACGAGGAATTTTTATGTTAATTGTGACTTTTTGGGGATTTCTGCTAGTGTGTGAATGTGAATGTGAAGCCACCACCTGAGAAGACAAAAACAAAAGATGGAAATAAAGATGAAGTCACATGGAGAATGAAGACTAAACTTTACAAGTAACATTGTTATACATGCGAAGTCTTTTGATTTGTGTGAACATTGTCTCTACACAGTTGAACACGTACGATGAACATCTCATTTGCATAAGCATATCCTTTAGTATGATTACAAGTGGGGTCACATCGTGTTGTGTGACTCGTGTAACAACCGCCACACAACACACCGCCGTGACAAAAGTCGTCACAAGACATATATTTTATGACAAAAAAGTACAACGTGCAATTTGCAACTTTCATAAATTCATATAACAATATTTTTTTACACATCTAATCCATATCAGGGACAAAAAGGTTAAATGAGTCAGCATCAGTCAAAGCACAAGACACCTTTTGGTATACCTAACCACAACCACGTAACCACACAAATTAGTTTGAAAACTGTTCAACAATGGAATGACAATCGATGAAATAATGTAATTATGTAATTCTAATGCAATACTAACACCACAGGAATTTTTTGATTATGGTTCCCTATACGAGAGGTTTTCGAATGACGAAGAAGACGTCATAAATGACATACAGAAAAGGTTGTCAATGGGATTCACGTGGGTCAAAGCTCATCAATGAGATGCCGATGACCCAAATCACATTGGCATTCGACAATCGGCAGACACTACCTGCCTCTTAGCTCACCGGTAAATGTTTTGTACTTGTGATTTTTGAGGCAACAATGATGATAATCGTTTATCCTGTAAAAACATTGCAAGTAAAGCATGACATTATCGTTTTTTGAATACAAAGACCAAGTTGGCACATGTTACATTGGATTACAAAGACGAGTTGGTGGTCTCTTTTGTGTCTCAGAAATATTATGTCAAATATGCTTTAAATATTACGTCATGGAACATTATTGACAATTGTCACTGCTCCTGTCAAAAATTACAAAGGACATTTTTGGGTTTATAAGGACTCGGTTTTGTCTCAGCTCTTCAGTTGAGTTTGTGCTTTGTCATTAGCTGTTTTTCAAGTTTTCAGTAGAATCAATCCGTGTTGGTGATAGTATTTTAGTTTGCGACGTGCAAAACACTACACAGCTTTCTATAAAACAAGTGTATAATTTCACAATATTGGAAAAATGAAGACTGCCGTTTTGGTAAGATTTCAATATTGACTTTTGACAGTATTCATTTCTTCGTTGCTTTTTCAAAATTTGTAACGTTTTTTTTTCAGATTTTGCTGATTTTACCTGCGATCATCGTTTTGTCCAGTGC
The DNA here is from genome assembly GCA_019776145.1 of Harlomillsia oculata. Classification (NCBI taxonomy): domain Eukaryota; kingdom Metazoa; phylum Arthropoda; class Collembola; order Entomobryomorpha; family Oncopoduridae; genus Harlomillsia; species Harlomillsia oculata. The sequence continues at coordinate 19,897 of JABASF010000347.1, read as the reverse complement.
AGCTCCAGCCCCAGAGCCGCAATATCCTAATTCAATTGGAGCAACTCATTACCAGCCTCCAGCTCCTCAAGGTGGCTATTCTGGAGAAGGCGGGTACGGGTCACCGACAACAACAGAAGAACCACCACTCACCGTTTTCAAACACGTTTACATCCACGTGGCCCCGGATGACCAGGCTTCTGGAGCTGTTCGTAAAATTAAAGCTCCGGGAGGAGGAGAAAAGCATGTCAAAATAATTTTCGTGAAAGCACCCGCCCCGGCAGCAGCGGACAGACAAGTAGTCGAAATCCCACAAGCTGGTGAACAGAAAACGCTCGTTTACGTCTTACTCAAGAAGGCAGACGCAACCCCGGACGTTGGAATCAGTCCACCTCCTCCAACTAAACCTTCCAAACCGGAAGTTTACTTCATCCGATACAAGGATCAGCAAAAATCCGTTCCTGAATACGGTGTTCCGTCTCCGTCTTCACCAGCTCAGTACGGAGTTCCAGCTTAAAAAAGCTCACTTTTTTTCGAAAATGCACTGTCATTCTGTATACGTTTTAGAAAATCTTTTTTTATTTTTGTTACTGTATTTTCCGAGTATCCTCTTTTTTGGGTGTTTGTACATTTCCATCTTTTCCCCTTACGTAATTGACTACACTTGAAACAAAGATTCCTTTTTACGACCTTCTCCTCCTCATTACATGAAGCCTAATGATTCCCTTTGTCTCTGTCACTTTTTAGTGTAATTTACCACACACAAGTAATCTTGAAAAGCGAAAATTAAGCATGTTTTACGATTTTGTGTATAGCATACGCTTTTTTTCAATGGGTTTCCTACAATAAAGTTTCACTTTACATTCATTCTCACGGCTTGATTTATGCAAATGAGTTGACTTTCAGGTCAACCCGGCCTCATAACTTACAACATGATTTGAGCTTGTACAACCACTCACCACTCATAAACATTCAACTACTATTATAATGTTACAAAGTTTACATGCTTTTTGAATACTTTACATCATTCGGCTACAAAATGTCGACTATATAATATTTTCATTGAAAAGATTTCAATTTTTAAAACAGCCTGCTTTTTTGACTCTGAAAACGTCACCGCATAAACCGCATTTGTTTGGGTCAACAATCGTCAATCAACTATAAAATAAAATCAACTATAGAATCAAATAAGCGTATTGTTAGTTTTTTTATCACTCTGACACCAAAAAATCATTTCCTCTTCTTGTGTGAGTGAGGAGCAATCAATAATAATTGGTTGAGCAATATATGAAGGCATAGGCTGACCAAAAGCCAAAAACACATCTTCTTGCCCATACTAAATGAGCAAACCTCAAAGTGAATAATAATTCATATTTCACAGTGTGTCAGTGCAAACAAAAGTGCATTATGTCTTTTTGGGCTAAGGAAAGGATTCTGCAAGTATGAAAAATTATCATAAAGAGTCAAAATGTTGATGTTTTGGATGATGTTCTCCCATTGTTTTCTTTCAATAGAAGATGAGCTACAAAACTCTCGTTGAAATCTAACAAATTCCCCTTCATCATCAGAAGATTCAGAACAAACAAGTCAGATAGGCAGAGGCAGACAGTCACATCGCAATTCGCAAGTCACACTGGCTCACATTGACGACCACATGGTCACGGGGTGAGCTGCACCCTGCACCTTTATTCCTTGTTAACGTGTCTGCAGGGCTCCCTACAATGCAAATGGGGCTGTCATGAAAACCGTGTGAAGAAAAGGACTAGATTTTGAGCTTTTTTGCATTATAGACAAAATATATGTTTTTTTGCACTCATCTCATATCATTTGATATGCTAACCTTTGCTTTTACGATGAGTTAACGAAAAGCCCACGGATGCAATTATGATGGGCTATAAGCCCACCCCTTCTCCGTTTCATTTTATGACATTCTGATCGTCAAGACTTGTAGAGGCGCCAGGCGCCCTGTGAAGAGAATCTCTCAAGGGTCTTTCTTTTCAGCAGCACTTGGGTACCAAGAAGTTTACGATAACAATTTAAGGATGACAAACCAAATGGTTTTGCTTTACATTTTTGTCGATTCTTCTCCTCCGGATTACGTCACGTTTGAATAGTCGTCTCAGGTCTACACGTGAAGGTGAAGATGATTTTTTGAAGGCAACTTCACAGTCTCTCTGACCTCCTCGTGCTCTTCCTTTAAAAGGCGACCACACTTGCCGAAAAATCATCAGTTCCTCTTCATCCGCTCTTGTTAACGTTTTTTTGGTTTCTTCAAAAAAATCAGTTTCCATCATGAAAACCGTTTTGGTTAGTATAGTTTCAGTTTACATTTTTTGCATTGTGAAAAATCAGGAGTTGATTTCAACAAGTGCTAAAAAAATTTGAATTGTGACTTTCGCATTTGTGTTTAGGTTTTGGCTGCTTTCTTGGCTGTGGCTGCTGCTCAGTACAATTACCAACCACCGCGTCAAGCTTATGGAGCTCCTCAACAGGAACCAGAGTATCAACCCCAAACATACAAACACATTTACGTTCACAGTGCCCCTGATGAGCCAGAGGTACTTTAATTACAATATTTCACCAAAAAATTCATCAAAATCATTAAAAAATACAGTAAAAGTAACCCTATAACCCCTTTGTGTACAGGAGAGAAAGACCAACACCATTCGCGTCCCAGGGGGTGACAAACATGTCAAGTGAGTACATTTTAATGATTTGTGATTCAAAAATGCATGGAGTTCTCTCATGAAAATTGCAAATTGCAAACCACAGAATTGTTTTAAATAATTTTAAATTCTTTAACTACATTTTTGTATTCGTAGCATCATCTTTGTCAAGACTCCAAGTCAGTCTAGCAGCTCTCAAACTGAAGTCATCCTCCCGGAACAAGATCAACACAAGAACTTGGTAATGCACAGTGAAAGTCGATTGTGGACTTAGAACCGACAATCGTATAATGACGGCAAGGATTAATTAACTCATTTTTTAACTATGTCACAGGTGTACGTTCTCTTGAAGAAGGCCGAGAACACTGCCGATGTCCAGGTTCGTCGTCCAGCTCCAACGCAACCAACCAAACCGGAAGTGTACTTCATCCGGTACAAGGACCAGGAAAAGCCACAAGGGACTTACGGTGCTCCAGCTCAAGGAGCCCCCGCCCAAACTTACTCAACTCCACAAGCTCAACCACAACAACAAGCCCAAGTTTCTGGACTCTCAGCTCCAGCTCGAAATGCTCCAGCTTCCACCTATGGAACTCCATATTAAACACGAAAATCAAGTTTTTTTTAAAAAATATACGAAATTCTAAATTTCAAACGTGACCATTTGTTCAGAAATAATCTTGTCATATGTTAAACTAGGGCGCCGATCGTATTTTTAAAATTTAATCTATTTTAATTCTATTATTTCATTTTTCTCAGTTTGCTGCATAAAAGATCCGCATTTTCTGAATGTCCAATAATCGTTTCACGATTGTCTTAAATTATTTTTTAAAAATTCTGTCGTTCAAAATTGTAATTTTCTTTCATCTTTTTCTTTGTTCGTCTTCTTGTTCTTATTCTCTTTATCTACTTTACCTTTCTATATAATTTCTGTCGCCCTTTGTAAATTATCTATTTTTCTAAGAAAATAAAATTTAAGCCTCAATATTATAAATTATGCAAGAAGACGTCATCAAAAGTCATTAAGTATCATTTGCATATTAAATTCATAAAGTTATTAGGTTGTCGACATAAGGTAGCACGCAAAGACGAAAATCGTCTCATGGGATCATCATCACAAACAACCACAGGTCACCAAAGTCACAATGAAAAGGTAGTGGCAAAATGTGAGTTGGTAACCTTTCAGCATTTCAACAAGTGTGCATAAAGTGCACACCTGTATGAACGTATTTTGACACAACATTCTTAAAGACAAGATGAATCCTTTGTTGTTGTTTCCGCGGGGAATCTGACAGAAACATGAGGCACAAGCCACAATTGCCCAAACGGCATGATTTATGGGACGAAAATGCTGAAAAACTTCGTGATAGAAAGCGAAAGCATTAGCAAACACACAAGTATAAGTTTGTACAATGCAAATGCAGCGAAAAAGTATATGCGTACACGGTTTGCAAAAAGACATCAAAAAGTTTGAAAAAGTTATAATATCCCAAATTCGGTGTCATTTTTTCTTTCACTTAGACCGGACTAGAGACCAGACTCAACTAACAACTAACTCAACTTTGACTTTGTTGACCAACCAACAAAATCAGCTCATAGACGAACCATAGAATCATAATAATAATCACGCATAAAGCTAACTAAAACTGAAAAGTAATGGATTATGATGCAAATTAATAAAATCAAAAAATCGACTTGAAAGCATCAAGATTTCCTTTGCACTTTGCACTGCTTGGTTTGCTCATACTTTATGTAATTAATGAACGAACGTTACAGCTAACCAAACACCAAACTGCGAGCAAACGAACGACCAAAAATATGATATTTGGTTGATGACACTCACACCAAATTTAATGTAGCAATAGATCGTAATTAGTAAAGGAAAGGTTGTCCCATTTGCCATGAAGAAGAAGCTCTTAGCTCCCCATGAGCTTTTACCTCATTCATAACCATAAAGTTTTGCAAAGTTGGAGATGAAGCAGCTTGCAGCTTCCACATTTTGAACCGTTTGTACTTTTGTGACTGTGTCCCCATGCAATCTCAAATGCAATGATCCGCATCATCATCCTTGAAATCTACTTGAAAGTGAAACTAAATCACATGGCATGACGGGTAAAAAGGCCGGCAAGTGCATTAATTTCAGATTACGTGCACAACAACGAGGGAATAACACAAGGAAACTTGTTCGTGGTGTTTTTTTTCATGGGTCATCCAGGAGGAGTGCCGTTGCATGTAGCCTTTGTGTGACTTCACATTTGCATAATTTCAGCACATAACACAATATGTATAACGTTGGATTGAACGTGTCCTATGGAAAATTGTTTGCTAACTCTGTATCTGTATAGACTGCAACTCATACCCCTTACCGCAAGTGATCCAAAGAATACTTCTTGCACTTACGAGACGTAATTTTTCAGAAATGTAAACTCACTTGTGAACAAAACTGCAACTGTTACAGATTAGAAACCTAGAAACTACATAAAGTACAAACCTTATGTGCAAATTCAAATTCTAATCAGTTCGCTCAGCGCTCTTCAGTAATTAATGCCAACGAGTCAATCTAGTTGAAAAGGATGTCCCGCAGTGATAAAATATTCAGTAAATGACTAGATCACATTACAAATTACTTTACGATTGTTTGCAACTCTTGCTAATTATGCGCATCTTAATAATCTAATCTCAATTGTGAGCATCACGTCATTGTCATTTCAATTTGATTTTGTTCGGGTTCACATTCCCTGAACAAGAAATTGCACTGCATTCCATTTAGTATTTGCTTGATTGGACTTTTCTGGGTACAGGTGTAATTATTATGTAATGTTACACAATGATAATAGTAATAAAGAAAGGCAATGACGACAATGATAACTGTACAATTTATAGGATGATTCACTGGATCTGTAAGGACGGTTTGAATATAATCAACAGAATTTTACATTAAAATCCGCAGAGTTCAAATTTTGATTAAAAATGATTTATTAGATGATATATTTCAATTTGGGGGTTGAGACAGTTGAGAGTTGAGACGTACTAATTTTTAATTTGGAAAAAGGAAGGATAGATATCATTAAATCATCAAATAAGGGAAAAGTGCATCTACCCAAATGTGGTGATGAGTTAAAAGTTGAAGAAGTACTTTTTGAAACCATAAACTTGCAAGTTTGCAAAGTGAATTTTGTTGGTGCAGCAGTTCGCTCGGTTTGAAAAAGGTGGAGTTTACATTCTTGAGATTGATTTACAACTTTAATCTTTTAGGGCTCAAGTCTCAGTAGAATCTAAGGGAGAACACATTTTTGAAAATAAAATTCGCGAAAAGATGCACAATGCCCCCATACATAATCTCAGATTACGACAACGATAGACTCACACTCACCAAATTTTGGTCTTTTTATGATACTAAAAAGAATTTATACAGGTGAGCTGACGTGTTAGTAAACAAGATGTAAATCATTATAAGTTGCGTGACTTGACCTGGTGACATTTGGGGTAATGTGGTGTCAACTGGCAAATGTGAGATGATGCCATAAATTGCTCTTTATCAAGGCAAAATAGAAATTAAGTTGAGCTGTTTATAGTCAAATGTCAACAGTAACAGTAGGCTAAAAAGGGGTGCGTTTCTTCGTATTTCGTCCATTGTGTCATTGTGTCATTTTTTTGGACTTGTAGTATTATATCGCGTATACGCACAATATAAAAAAGGACAAACCAATTTTAAATTACTCAACAACCCATTTTTAGGTGACATTTGACATTTCACCTGCCTTTTAGCCACGGTTTGCAATTTCATCAACCAAGTTCGTAAAAGAGATAACGAAGGAAAAGAAACGTCTTTGTATATACGCTCGCGAATTCTCTTATTGCTCCATTGCATTCTTAATATGATTTTTTATACACTCTTTCAATTTCAGGATGTATTTTTCAGTTTGGTCACAAAAGCTTGAGGCAGGACACGTTCACAAATCAATTCTGAACGGTTTGTTTGCCTTTTACACTGATTCGCGTGTGTGTAAACTTTTGGTCCCATGTTCAGATAACACACTTACACTTCAACAACAAAGGGAAGTGGAAAGTGAAACTCTGCTCAGTGTCAAATTTGTCAATGAGTAACGATGAACTTTTGACGTCTTTCTTCGTTTGGTTCTTGTCTGCAAGCTCAGAGGCTAAGTCGTAACACACAGTTGACAAAAAATACGGTCTTTCATGTTACATAACGCATATCACAGAAGCTTGTTACGTCATGATTACTGATGAGACTGTGATCCCTTCTCTCCTCACCCGATGACATAATATGTACCTTATCTCAAGGAAAGATCTTAAGATTTAAAATTATGACTTGATTAAAAGTCTCATAAAATCCTTTTGGTCATCTTCTTGAATAGTCACATAATCTCATCTCATATAAACAAACACCAACATAATGAAATGGTCTTTCAAATGCACATTTTTTCGTTCCAATTAGCAAAATTTCGCTGACTTCATGGTAATGATAATGATAATCACTACTCCTACATTCCTACATTCGCGAGTTTCTTTTCAGATCGTCGTATGTCGTATTCGTATTCTCGAATCGTATCGTAAATTGTAGGCGTTGTTTGTGGTTGTGTGTTTATTCAAATGCGACATGCGACATGTGACTCTTTTATTCTTTTGTACATACCATTCGGAAATTCGGATACAGATACAGATACCATACATGGAAGATGGAACCAAAGTGTAAAGGAATCTTTGACATGGAACAAACTTAAAACCTTTGAATTTGAATGTTCTGGAGTTTATTTTTATGCGTACAGACAGACCAAATTTTTGAACCGTCGTCACCGTTGCCACATTTTTTTCCAATGTCCTGACATGTGAGATTGATGTGACCAAGAAACAGAATTTCGTGACTTTTGACTTCCTTTGAAGTATACTTCCAAGCGATGATTGTTCCTTCTCATAAGTAAGCAAAAGCTGTCGTGTCTCATTAAGCACGGATCGCATCCTCCTTCTCAAAAATACCATTTTGATAACATGCAATGCACATTTTTTTGAATTTACGATTCGTATTTGCTAACAACTTTCCCCCTTGTTTGACATCTAAATCAATGACATCTGCACCAAACATTGTTATTTCCACATGTTGGTTGGTTGGCCGCATTGGCAAAAATGCATTCTTTGCTGTCACTGTGACGAATCCAACACAACAAATAAATGCTACTTGAGCTGCTACCTGAATCGCTCTTCACGCACAAAATTAAACGACAACAATGCTAACAGCTCAGTAAAAATGGGAAACGAAATGTCACTCATCCATTTATAATTTAATCATTGTGATGTGTTGTGTTGTGTGTGTGTGCGAAATATTAATTATTTGTGGATTACAGGTTATCCGAACTGCAGCAACCAGTTTGATCATTCAAAGCGCACGAACGACACGGATTTGCTTGTCTCTGAATCATCTTCCCAATTACCAATTTCCATTGCGGTTTGCAAAATTTGCATAAGATCTGTGTTGTTTTTATTATAAGTATCAGATTACATGCTTTTTTTCAATAGCACGATTGGTTGCCGAAAGAAACGACTGCGACTGTTGGAAAAGTGTGAGTGTTTTTGGTTTAATGAGCAAAGCAGTTAACAGTTAAAACATTTATGTAACACGACTCTTATAAGCACATCATCATTTTGATTGTTGTTTTGTTTTTTAGTATACTTGTCCCATTGCGCATTGTTCGACCATTATTGAGAGTATAAAATATATTATCATATTTTTTTGTCTATGGATAAGGAATGAAGATTATGATTACTACACAAAGTTGCAATTTAGTAATGTTTTGGGACAGACGACAAGCTGTGGAGCCGGTGTGTGAGCTGTGAACGTGTGTGTGTGCCTCGTGTAATTACAGGGAGTATGAGCATTTAGTCAGGTGCTTTAACGTGGATTATGGTCAATGTTGTTTGATGACACCCTTGGAAAAAGAAGGGATGTCTCAAAAGCCGCCAACAACATAGTCAAGTCAAAAAACCATAAGCTGATGGCAATTTTTGCAGATTTGTAGGAGGAGAAGTAACTTGTTCGGCATATATACAACTTCAGAGAGAACAGGGTTTAATGATATTTCCTTTACATTATTTTACCTTTTACCACACATTAAAATGAATTGCATAACAAGCTGTCAAGGGCCGTGTCTCATCATCATGCAGGACATCGTATGGCTAAATGAGCATCATCTTCTCCCAAAAAATGATCATCATCCTCAAAAGCCACATGCATTCTGCCACACGTTCCACCTCAATTTTTCCAAAAGGTTTATAAAGGACCCACGCGTAACCCAAAAATACGACAGTTGTTCACTCATTGTCTTTCACACTTTATCTCACGCACTTTTTTTTCAATTTTCTGTTGTTCTCAACATTTCAAAATGAAGGGACTTTTGGTAAGTGCATCTTCTACTTTCGCTTGTACGGACTTTCGGCTTATCAATTCTATGAATTGGTCGATATTTCCAGTTTAGATTCTAGTTCCGATTTCGGTCATTGGCAGTTTTTTAAGTGTTGTCATTTTCCGGTGATGACAGGTATTCGCTGCCTTTTTGGCTGTAGCCGCTGCTCAATACAATTATCAACCACCACGGGATTCTTATGGACCACCGCGACAACAAGAAAGACAAGCACCGGTCCCAGCAGCTCCAAGGGACGCTTATGGTCCACCTCAACAACAAGAGCATGTTCCTCAGACTTACAGAGTAAGAATTTTTATACAAAATCTTGATTATAATCTCAAGTTCCAGTCCCTATTCATGTGAACAATAAGTAACCTTTTCAATTTGTACAAAAATGCAGCACGTTTACGTTCATGTGGCACCAGACGAATCCAGTTTCCGCTGAGAGCAAAGTAATTCGCGTTCCAGGCGGTGGTGACAAACACGTCAAGTAATTGTTTTTTGAATGCTTACTTATTATATTTTTATAATAAGCTATAATATATTAGGTTTCTTCGTCTGCATTAATGCTCTTTGTTGCTTTGGTTTTGGTCGTCTTGTGCGAATCTGATGAAACATCCCTTGATTACTAATTTTACAGCATCATCTTCGTGAAAGCTCCAAGCCAATCATCCAGCCAACAAACTGAAGTCATCCTTCCAGAACCGGATCAACACAAGAACTTGGTTTACGTCCTTCTCAAGAAGGGAGACAACACCGCCGACATCCGAGTTCGTGGACCACCAAAAGCTCAACCAGCCAAACCAGAGGTTTACTTCATTCGTTACCAGGACCAGAAACAAGCTGCTCCTCAACAACCAGTGTACGGTCCTCCACAATCACAACCCGCCCCACAACAGCCAAACAATCAATATGGGACTCCATTCTAAATCATCTCTATTATTATAAAACCGTTTCAAGACTTTCTCTCTGATTTTACGGCTACCCACCATCTCCACTTTTCACTTCCAAAGCCTATCCTTCATTCCTTATCTGTGTCCGAAGATGATCAATCAAAATTTCCTTCTTGTAACTCCAATTCTGTTTTACTGGTGACCGTTCTCAGTTTCTCTACAATGCTCAATAGGAGAAATTCCGTTCCAACTGTCCTTTTTTGTTCTATTTCTTTAAACTGCCGTTTCTAAACCAATTTGCTCAAATATTTACCTTAATATTATAAATTAGCAATATAATTTATTGTCCTGTATTCATCATAAACAACCTATAACTTGTATGAAACTTTCTTACTCTTCCAATATTTTCTATAGAATCCTATACTAGTCCTTTAGAAAAATCTTGTCAAGCAAATAATTCCATCTCAGTGTTCTGTTTTGTAACGACACATCATTCAAAACTAAGTTCATGAAAGCAAAATAAATCTTAGCTAATGTGAAATGTAATGAAAATGTGATGACTTTACTTTTTACATTTACGAAAGTTGGGACTGGGGACGCAGGATTGCAAATTAAAAGGTATCTAAATCGTATAACCCCAATTCGTCAGACGTTGCATATAGACTACATTTGACATCGTAAAGTTCATCAAAGTCTCAAGAATGGGGCAGACAAACGATTAACAGGTGTGAAAGGGCCAAGGACAAACGCGACATGACAGTTTCACACTACATGAGCAGAAGAACCTAAAAAATGCTGAAATCAGAGGAAAAAACTTGACGGTATAAACATGCATTTTTGTGATGAAATGTCAAAAAGCGAAGTCACGCAAATTATAGCGGATCCATAAATATTAGTTGCAAAATCGAACCCATAAATATTAGTTGCAAAATCGGTTCCAAAAATATTAGTTGCAAAATATTAGTTTATTCGAATTAATGGACGAATGCTCAAGTTCTGTTGTCTGTTGCATTTTGTACACAACGTAATTACGTAATAAATGTAAACATGTAATGCAATTACCGACTTACCTGCATTATGCACTTTACAGACAATTTGAAGAAAAAACCCGTCAGGTCAGGCTGGGCTCAGGGCCAGGAAACTTACAAATCACCATACATATGCGGCATTTAATTTTTTGATCGCATTCATCTATCTGAATTTGTTTACATATTAGAATTACGTGCAAAATAATTTGCATTTCGTACACGACGGCAAGACAAGACGGCGTAGTTGCACTTGCATTATTATTATTGTGCAGTGTGCTGTGCACCATTAATTTGTAGATTGTAGTGCAGTGTCCAACAAGCAAGCGTTTGCGTGGTTTGTTTGCTTAATGTGGCGTGTTCCCTTTCATCTTCAAAAAGGTATGCTTTCATTCAGAACAAGTTTTGATATGAAAGCAGAGTAAATACGAAGATGACAATCTGATCTCGGGTCGGGTATGAAATCAGCAGAGGTTTTTTGAGAGAAATTGTGTAACTGAAAAGTCCCAAAGGGTAGTTTTTATAACGCCTATAAGCCCTATGTAATTTGCAAGCTTTTTTTTATTAATAAAGGAAATTGATTAAGAATCATCTTCCTCGAAACTTGTTAAATGAAAAGTCATAATGTCTTCTTGTCTTGACAAATCGTTGTGGAATTGTGGCAACGATTTCCTGATGCCATTTCTTGTATAAAGTTTACTTTTGTTAATGTGATTGTACGAGATGTGACTTTTCGTGCGAGAATCTTACGTTTGAAGATGCTGAGAATCCTCGAATCCTGAGGATAAATGTTATTTTTTTGAGGGTAAGATGAACAGGTCTGACGACCAAATATTGTGTCACTTTGGATTTTGACGAAGAGTCATCATCATCACATCACACACTTTCAATTTTTCAGAGTCAGGGCAATAGATCTGTTGAACTGCTTCTTCAGAGTACATCTCCCATGAAAGTTGAACTCTACAGTCATAAAACAATTACATCTTTCGCACAAAATGATGATGCAATGAGCATTATTATTGTGGACACAAAACTCAATGAAGTAGAGTTTTGAAGGGAAACTTCAGTAAGTGCTTGGAAATGTTTTATGTTGGTCAAACTTACTCGTATTGAATTTCACTCCATACGATTCATGGGAAGATGAGATTGAGAGTGTGTCGATATTTTACAAGTGTCCTGTCTATCTTTTCTGTACATTTTTGTTTGTTTTGTAGGAATTTCATCTTCCAACGAAATGAGGAGTTGACACAAGTTGAGTGCGTGCGGTTCGAATCATGTTTCACAAACCCATACCAATTCCACATTTTTTTTTCTCATACACGAAAATTGTTCATGTATACCAAAAATCGACAGCAATTAAACTTTAGACAGCACAAATGACCTCAATCCATACTTTTACCGTACTTCGTAGAGTAAGTTCAGTGCTTGGCTATTTGGTGACGAGCGTAACGAATTTGCCGACTAGACTATTAGAGTTAGACTGTTATTAGACTATAAATTCGTTACCATTTACCATTAGCAAATCTAAACCACTTTCAATCTTCAACTCCACATTACTTCATAAATTATTCAAAATCAAATTCCATAATTGTTATGTTTATTATAAAAATATCTTTTCTTCTGAACTTATCTCTAGCATAAATATTTTATTCATGTACCTTTGTTTTACTAAATGGCAACAAAGCCTTGATTTTTCGAAAAATGTCTAAAGGGCACAAAGAAAGTAGAAAAAACAAAGTTTTAGGAAATACGAATATACAACATGATTTGTCAGCTATGACGTGTCGGATCTCTTCTCATTAAACATTCAAAGGAAACCTAGAGGCAATTTTAATATAAGGGACAGATTAAAATTATTACATCTTGTATCAAGTACCTGATAATAACACTGTCATAAACAAAGATGGGGAAAATGATTGTTTTCCTTGCCAAGAAAATGCCGACAGGTTACATTTAAAATACATTGTTCGCAAGCTCGTATACATAACAGAAATGGAATGATCAGTCAGCTTTAACTTGACAAGCCGGAGCGCCTCCTCATCTGTCTTATTCAAGATTTCGCGAATTTCGCCTGAACTTTTTTTGGCATGAAAAAACACACCAAAGTACACATAACATTATAAAACATTGTTAGTAAATACGTGCTTCATTGTTGTTGTATGCTGAACGTTGTGTACTTTTTTTTACTTTTTTCCTGTCGTCGTCACTTTTATGTGCTTTTTTACCTGTTTACTCAAACGAGTTCCCTCAAAAAATTTGGTGGTCATTCGTCAAACATTTCCTAGCTTGGAACAAAATGGAAGTTGAAGTTTTAGAAGTTGACATCGTTTGCGACTTGCGACACATGAGACACAATAGGTGCATTAAAAGTCAGTGTACATGTCGCCAAGTACATTGTTGAACAATTAGGCAGGTTATGAGATTTTGTTAGTTGAACGGCGATAACGATCAATGCAATATGCAATTTTGTCAACAAAGACCCATCATTAAACTAAAGAAGATGTGTCACTTGCATACAAAAGGACCAGAAAAACGTCCTCAGGCTCTCTGGACAGTTGCCAGTGTGGCATATCATAATCAGTTATCGGAAGAGCTCTATGAAATTATCCTTCTAAAAACCCACCAAAACACACGATGCAACATGCAAGTGCATTTTTCATTCTTCATAAATTGGCAATTTTGTCAAAAAATATAGCCAAAAAATGTCAACATTATCATGAACGTTTCAAAAGCATGTCATCAAATGATACCAAATCATAATAAAATGTCATGTATAGTCAATCGTGAGCATGTCAAAACGTAGACATTTCCCCTTTTTACAACTTGTATTGTTCTTTGTTGTGTTTGCTGAAAGTAATGAGTGAAGAAGCTACTAAAATGAAGTCCGATGCACAGAAGATGCATTACTAATTGGTACACAAACAAGTCACCCATAAAAAGTGGTTTCCCCATTTCCCCCAATTCTTGTGAGGAATCTCACTCATTCATGACTAGTCAAAATATGTTCGTGTGACTGTTGTGCAGAAGCGTTGCTGTATCGTAATTCGCCAATGCAATTTAGTGACTAGTTTATGGGAAATGAGACGACGTTCTGGCATGAGGTTTGGTTCATTTCGAGGTGCCTTTGGGTCACTGCAGGATTTGGCACTTTGAACAGCTTCTAGTTCTTACGTAAAAGAACTAATAGACATGAACACAGTACACATGAAGACATTTTTGAACTCTTCTCCTTGTGCAGTTTGCACCTTCAAGAAAGTCCACTTGGACTTTATAGTCCTAAAGTTGATGAAGCTCATAAAAACCCCCTTCGGGAGGTAAACAACAGGTAATTCGTAATGGGGCATCAAAAGTAAACTAAAGTAAAAATGAAGCGATTACACAGTATGCTCAGATACTCTCAAACACGTGAAGACCACCTGCACCTTTTGTGACCAATAAACCGACCGACCCTTTTCACACTAGCCCTTTTTGATGATGTTCCTTGTTAGTTCATCGTCATGTTGGACGGATGGACATGTGCATCTTGGACGATGATGAGCATGATCGCTTTTGGCTGTACCGTATTTGTATTGCCACGATGTCTTCTCGCCTTGTCCCCAAACCAAATACGATATGCCCTTTTTACTTTCAACAAACTATACCAGAGTAAGAGTACAAACTGATGATGATACATCGGGCGGGATAGAAAAGTGATATGCTCTTGTCTTGTCTCTTATCTGGCCGTAGAAAGGAAAATTGTGCATCCCCCCAGCAAAATGCAATGATTCTCCCCAAAAGAAATTGCCTAATTAATCGAATTTTCTTGGCAGAAGGCGACCGCCCGGGTTGTCCTTTTGGGTTTATAAAGGCAGAAAAACTGTACACATTTGACAGTCATTCCTAACGCTTCTTCAGTGTTTGTTCACCCGTCTCACTTAAGGAATTTAATCAAAACGCTATCAAATACACCATCACCATGAAGGCTTTTTTGGTGAGTTGGGTATTAAACAAAATTCAACACTTGAAATTTTGAAATTCTAAAAAGTCGCATGGTCGCATGGTCGCATGGTTCCTTGGTTTCTCCGCTGGGCTAATCCTATCACAAACATAATTTTATCAACTCTCAGCTATCAAACTGTCATTTAAACATTATGTCAGAACACTATTCCTTGTATTTGACATTAATTTTACTTGACGTGATTGTTAGGTCATCGCTGCTTTGGCACTCGCATCTGGCGCGTACGCTGGACAAACTGCTTATGGAGTTCCAGAACAACAACAACATGTTCCACAAACCTATAAACATGTCTACGTACATGGTAAGCGTTTACAACTATTCTAATTAATTTAGTTCCAATTAAAAGAGAATTTTGAATGATGTTTGTTTGCGCCTGTTTTTCTCATTCAACCCCAGTCGCTCCAGATGAGCCAGCCGATCATCAGAGCAGAACTATTCGAGTTCCAGGGGGTGACAAGCATGTCAAGTAGGTTCTGCCAGTATTTTTAAAAGTTAGCAATTCGTTTTCAAAAAAAAGTAGGTTGTTTGATTGTTTTAAATGTAAAATTGGTAGCATTATCTTCGTGAAAGCTCCAAGTCAATCTTCATCCACTCAAACTGAAGTTATCTTGCCAGAACAAGACGAACACAAGAATTTGGTTTACGTTTTGCTCAAGAAGGGTGAAAATACCGCCGATGTCCGTGTTCGAGGACCAGCTCCAACCCGTCCAACCAAACCCGAAGTTTACTTCATCCGGTACAAGGATCAACAACAAAGCTCAGGCTATGGTCCACCACCAGCCGCTCCAGTTGTTCAAGTTCAAACTGCTCCTGCTCCATCCAGCGCATACGGAACACCATTTTAAATGGGATCAGTTCTCATTCCAAGGTGTTAAACATCAAATCATAATTAGCATTGAATGCAGAATTCCCATGCATTCATCCGGATACCTTTTTCATCTTTCTTCTGTCCATGTCCGTTCTAAAAATTCATTTCAATCAAACTGAATATTTTCCGTTTACTGATCTTTTTAACACGTTCCTTCTAATCAAAATTCTACCAAATCAAAATTCGATTAATCAACGTTATTCTTATATAAAAATGCAAAATGGAAGCCGCATACATTTCCTATTTACAGAACTGTGTTAAGCTTATGGTAGAAAAGGTTAAGGTTTAATGTTCAAACTTCAAACACACTTAATGCTCTGATGTCTAGTCCTTCAAATGTCACTGTTCTTACTGTTTGGAAAATTTCTGTCTCTCGATTTTCGACTTTCATTACAGTCAATAAAAAATTTTTATTCCTCATTTACACATGGAGAACGTTTTTCTATTTATAATTTATAATTAATTTCATATTTCAAAAAGTAGATCAGTGTCATTCCAAGTGTAAAAGTACAAGATCGTTAAACTTCCAAGTGTGTTCGTTTTTAGTGCAGGGTTGAACGTAAAATCTCCAGAGAGTCATAAATAGGCAAAAGCAGGTCAGAAGAACGAGTATAAAATGCGCATTCCAGAGGTATTTATGCATTAATTTAATTACAGCCATTCTAAAAGCATTCAATAAGCTGAGATTTTTGACGTTGTTAAAAAATGAAGGGATACTTAATTGTTTTATCCGTTTTGTTATTGACGACCTGTTGCGGCATTTCAAACGCAACGATCGGTTTGTTTGCACCGCCGCAACAATCCGTACAAGGACAAGGACAACATTCACCTTCCGCTATTGGGAATGGCAGTAAGAATAACCATAATCCGATAGACATTCCAGATTGGCCATTTGAATTATGTGTAAAGAAACGATGATAATATTGAGTTAATTGACACATGTTGAATTGCTCGATCAATTTCCGATGCTGACTTTGGCAACTGAATAGAGAAACCCTAAAATGTAACTTTATTGAATATGTTAACTTTAGATGCAAGTCAAGGACATTTTACAATCGGTGTCTCAGGGAATCCAAGTCCCAATGGCCAGCAAGGTCAGCAGGGATTTCGACCAGGGACTACTGGTCAACAACAAGAACACCCAAGTAAGTGTACCTGTACCTAGTTTTAATTAGCGAACAATGACAAGTTGGTAGTGATTCATTGTTAAATGTTAAATGTATGCATTTTATTTTTAGGGCCAACTTTAACGTTTGTGCCTTTGGGACAAATTCTGTTTGGTTGAGTTTGAGTTTACCGAATACGAATACAGATTTATGATTCTACAAAGGACAAATATAAGCTGTTCAAATTAATTAAATTTGGTAGTTTGGACGTATCCACTTTTATGCTTAAAGGCACTTTGGTCATGTAAGTATACGTCATCTTGAACTTACACGTGATGACGACTGTTTGAATCAAAAAACTGTTCGTAAAAAGTGTCAAATAAAATTGAACATTAAAGCAATCGTAAAAAAAATTGGCAGTAGCACCACAGATTGATTATAGTCCCGACTTTATTGATTTCGTGTCATTGAGAATGCTTCCGTATTGAGTAGACGAAGCTTTATATAAAAGGAAAGCTTGTTGAAGGAAGCGTTTCAGGTTACCCCGCATACATACAAAGCAAGGATCCGATTCCAATTTCAAAAGTACTGAAAAATGGTGCTCAAATATCCATTGCTCATTGCATTATCCTTCTTTGTTTTCAGTACTTTTCTACTTATTCACAAGTGTAAATGCACTGTGCTGATCATAAGAGAAGAGCCGGGAGGTCATCCTCAGCAACGACGGGTTTATGAATTCCGGAGTTTTCCAGCTGCGAATTCAAGTACTGACCGTAGTTACTCAATGAATCATAACTAATTAATTAAAGTATTCTAAAATGTATGATTGTTTAATTAGCAAATTCGAGTGCATTCACACCACCCACTCCTCAATTATTCCCAGGAATGCACCCGGGAATGCAACAACAATCTTTTCAAAATTCACATCCTCCGCAACCCCAAGGAAGATTTGTTCCTACAAGTAAGTTCATGTTCCAAATCATGTCAATTTATCAATTTATTTCAGAATTTTTGTCATTGTATTAAACAATCGTTTCAGAAATTAACGTTGGATTTATACCACTTGGGCAACTCTTGCTTGGACGATAATGATTTTGTTTCTTCATCAATCAATCATCAATAACAATCAACAAATTGTCAATTGTCAACAAACAATAAACCAATTTTTATTACATGTAAAAACGAATTCCGCAGCAAAAATCCTTAATTTCAGATAAACATGCCCTTCCTGTAACGTTTTTTGCGGTTTATATTTACTTTGTATTTGCTCATCCGCAGATACCGGAGAATC
Organism: Harlomillsia oculata; assembly: GCA_019776145.1. Classification (NCBI taxonomy): domain Eukaryota; kingdom Metazoa; phylum Arthropoda; class Collembola; order Entomobryomorpha; family Oncopoduridae; genus Harlomillsia; species Harlomillsia oculata. The sequence continues at coordinate 1,656 of JABASF010000347.1, read as the reverse complement.
AAAATATAAACATGTTCCGAAATCCATCCCAATGGCATTGGTTTTTGATGCTTTTTAATCAGAAGCAGACAGTGTAAAACTGTTGGTTGAGCCGATGTATTTGGACAAGGAATCATATGATGAAAGGGTTGTCTGTTGATTAAAAGTGTAGTCATGCACATGTGACTGACACTTGACACCTTTATCACATTCGACAACATGACTCGGTTAGGTTCATTCTGTCATTAGCACTCAGGCTTCATAAACATACAATTGCAATCAAAATACGTTTACCCAGCGTCCAGGTATTTAATTGTACATTGTTTCGCTGTCATGAAGCTTTTCTGACGTTAATTTTACGACTTCTATAATCAAAGCCGCTCTGCTTCTGATACTGATCTCATCAGTTTAATGATAGTTTGATAAAAACCAAAAACAATGGACGAGAACAACAGGGGAAAATGATTTCATTCACATGACTTTTTGTGACCACTCATTTTAATTAACTACTAAGTGCAATCAAAACATTTAGCTGATTGAACCCTGTGTCTCAAAATGGAATTCACCAGACCGAGAACCACGTTTGAAAACGTGAAAAGTGTCGCTTCTACAATAGGGTCACAAATTATGGTAACAAATATTGATTATAAATGATTATTATTATTAATAATTCAGTAAGTCGCATGCGGAATCAAAGAAGGTTATTGTATTCATTACATTGCAAGAGCATTGACAATTGACATTGACTATTTATGTTGCGAATTTTGTTAATAGGAGAAAGTGTTCGTCGTTTTCGAACGCCCACTAGGAAAACAAACACAAGAATCCTCTTCGAATTCTCATAATGCTCAATTATTAAACCAGTCTGAAAACGTTAGATCGTACGGTTCAACTTTGAACATTCCAAATGCTCCACCGTACTTACCTTCTTCCAGGAGAAAATCCATTTCCAGAACAAGGAGACATTCTGGAGCATTTGATGGCTCACATGAAAGTTTGAGAATGTCAACGTCACCTCAACATCATTACGGGGGACCACCACCTCAATACGAAGGAAGAAAGTCGATTCCATTAATACACATTGAAGGACAAAATTGTGATCTTTCACCAGACTCAGAATTCATGAATGAAACTAGAGAATCCAGTGGGTTTGTTAGCACTCATTCCTCTCCGGCACCTTCAGTTTACAATGAAGATCCTCATCATGATTTGCATAGACCAGAACGCTTTTCATGGGGACGGAATCTAAAAATTGGGATTTTGGTTATCATTTTCCTCGCGATTGCTGTGAGTTCAATCAATCAATTTAAAACAGCTTTAGGAATGGAATCAAAGTGTTTGTTTAATAATGAAGATGATGGATTTTGATTAGGGCGTCATTACAATAAGAAGCGAAAGTAGAGATGACTACAGACAGATTTCGACGTCTACTAATAAATCATTTGGTATGCTTATGCTATTTGTGCTAGTGAATTTCTCATTGAGGTAGTTCGTAGTTAGCCATGTCTAGGGCTCGGAGTGTGTGTTACGAAAAAATCGCAAAAGTGTTAACATTATGTTTCTAAAAAAATGGCAAAAGTGTTACTAAAAACACCAAAAAGTGTTACTAAACACCAAAAAGTGTTTGCAAACACCGACAAAAAACACATTTTATTTTTTAAGTTTTAAACATATTTC
>JABASF010000346.1:0-45756 GCA_019776145.1 Harlomillsia oculata | reverse complement strand
ATGTGGGCAGAAGAGAACCTTATTTTTCCACTCTATACGAATTGCATTGAGCCTCGTTACGACACAAACACACAGGTGCTCTTTATGTTCTTAAATATCAATGAATTGATGTGTAAAATGAAAATTCATGGTAAAATAATAAATAATTAGCAAACAATACTTGAAGAATTTACTACGGTCACAAAACAATACTTTCGTGTTAACGAGGACATAAAAAGACTTGTTATCGAAAAGCGCTGCTTCGGTTCTTGAGAGTCCGTAGAGTAATGTTCCGAATGTCACAGGGCCTTTTTTTAGTGACAACGCATGATGTCCTTTTTCAAAGAGTCCAATAAAGTATTTAGTCGCATTTGCTCGTCTAAAGTCCTACGGGGTCTCTGGGAAGAGACGCAGGTGACTCGTCCCCGAGTGTTTATGTAGCATTGCATTGCTTCCCAGTATCTTTCTCTATTGAGCACAATCTTTTTTGTCTATGGAGAATATACGAAGAGAGGAAAGCCGAGAGCAAAACCGAATCTCCTCACTTTTCCACTCACGGGAAATTGGAAGACCTCTCGGATTTCAAATATTAGGTAACCACTTTTTACCCCGTCTCTCTCCATTTGAGGTATTTTCGCCTCACAAAGTTTCACAGGTTAGGGTAAACGAACATTTCCGTCTCTTTTATAGCATTCCGGTAATTCTCGTGTACGAGCGTAGAGCTGCGGAAAGAGTGGATTTTTTTCAGGTGAATACTATCTAAATCAGATTTTGACGAGGACACGATGTAGAATCATATTTCTGCTCTGATCTACTGCACTGTAGCATTAGAGAACAAATGGAACAGAAGGGAAAATGGAAATTGGACACAGAGCAATGACTTTGGGTGGAAGTGGGAATGCAATGGCTTGATTTTGTGCTGATCACTACATTGACAATGATGGTGGTGATGATGGGAGCGAGTGGGAAATGCAACGTCGATAACTGAATTGCACGAAGCAGTTGGTGACTGCGGAGATAAATTGGGTGAGACATTACATTACGTAACATTACAAGAGGAGATCTCATTTATCAGAGCTGTTGAAGAGGAACAGAAACACGGGAGTATTCAAATTCAAATGCGAGCTTTTGAGTTGTGTGCATAGATTGGTGACGACAGCAAGAAAAGAAAAAGAAATAAGGGGAATGAAAGAGAAGAGCGAGAGGAGAGAGAATTTGTGAGTGAGGTGGATTGGTTTTCCTTAGTCGTTGACTGCCAAGTCGATTTGCGTCTGTGTGAGCGTTTTGGGTCCAGAAGGAAATTACCTTGTGACAGACGGCGATGGTGGACGTCGGTCGGCCGACTGACCAAATCACCCACGACGATCATGATGACTTCTCCCTCGAAAAGAAATAACCTCAGACAGATTTGTATTTTTGAGGAAAAGGGAGGGCCAAATCATGGTGAATATGAAAATTTGGTCCACGACGACAAACGATGCCATCTGCTACACCGTCGTCGTCCTTTTACCGTTAGTCTCGCCTTGGCGTGTCACCAGTCACCGTTCTGGTCACACGAACGAACAGCGAGTCATTTTAATACATAGAGAAATGTATATTTCCTTTGCGCTTCTACAGAATCAAATTGTCTTCCTGATCCGCAAAAGGCTACAACAGCAGGAACGAAATGATGGACACACGAAGGGTTCGCTTCAGACAGAACGCAAGGTTTTTGATGGCTTGACCGCTAGCTTCATTTTGTCTGCCAAAAAGTCTTGAGCGCTCGTAAAAATGACTTTTCATATTCCCACAGCAGCAGCATATGTGTGCATCTTTCCACAAAAAAAATCCACTTTCACATACCCATATCTTACCCAACACCGGACCAATATTATACGGATTATTATGCTGTCCTTCGTCCGCGCTTCAGATTTAGATCCCGCAGTAGACATCCCGGTCACCCAAAACCAACCACATGGACTACTCCGAAAAAGACCAAGTAATTTCATCCTCACTTTCCTAGCACACCCCACCTACTAACAATATAACCTCCGTGCACCCGACATTTCTCCTCTCTCTCTCTCTCTCAGTATTTTATCACACAGGTAGAAGGTGTATGGGCAAGAAGTCGTTCTTCATAAAAAACATGATATCTTGCTGCCGAAGAAAAAGTTCCATCATTCTTTTCTCTGACCATGCAAGCAGTCCACGTACTTTCGCTTTCGCCAACAGCCAAGAATATCCTTAAAGAGAAGGTAAACGACAGAGCATGGCGATACGACGATGGTGCGTCACGGGCTTCTTCGGCAAATAAAACCCCATATCACGCAGTAATCAACAAGGCAACAAGAATCATAAAAATTCTTAGAGAGGAATCGTAAAGGCTTTTATAGGAGGATCTCAAGGCATAAGGTGAATGTGCTTGTTAAGGAGAAATTCTTTCTGGGCTCTAAGCAGTAGTAGCACAGCAGTGACTAACCATGTAAGTACTCTGGACAAATTCTATGTCACCACAAGTTGTAACATCCAGCTTTTCACCATGCTCAACATAAGGTTGAGACTACTATCCCATTTACCACGGATAATTACATTGTAGCCAACTTGCAACATAAAGACATTTACTCCTACATACTTTTTGTTCTTTTCCCTGCTCAACGACGGAACGTATGAAAAACAAAACTTTTACAGGATAACTTAGCCATACATTCTCGTCAGATAAACCTATAATTTAGTTATTTTATCTGCTGAAAATCTCCTTTTTTTAATTTGCTANCGTCAGATAAACCTATAATTTAGTTATTTTATCTGCTGAAAATCTCCTTTTTTTAATTTGCTACTTTTCAACTCGCAGTGCTTTTCCATTTTCACTCTAAGGGCAGGCAAGTGAATGAAAGACTTTTAAAAAAAATTACTTGAACATAAAAAGGAGTTCAAGAAGAAATTTTGGATTTTTTTCTTTCTTTCCAAACAATTCTTGCCACGAATCCGTACTTTTCTTGAGAGTAAATGTGAGAAGCAGACTGTAGACACGGGTCAAAAGTTGAGAAATCATTCAATGTCACATCAACATGTGATAGATTGTGTTTCCCAAGAACAGCAGCAAACGCATGGAACCTCTAGAGTCCTTGCATCTTTGTCCATTTGCCACTTGTGATTTGAATTAAAAGTGAGTTTTCCTCTCTTATCTTGTACACATGGCATAAATTGGATTTACTTCGAAACGACGATGATCGCTCGGTAAAAATGCTATGGTGTGTGCACTATTGTGTCCTGAGCGCTGAAACCATTTTTGTATCCATAAGAAATCTGTCGAGTTTGCGAATGCTTTAAATACACTTGCAACAAACTGGTATTTGAAACGACGGCTACGGTTCATTTTCAAAGCTGAGTTAATTTCATCTGGACACGTCAATCACGAGAGCGAGAAAAAAACCCTTCTTTCTACATCTTGAGTCACTGAAGAACAATTCAATATAAAGCTTCAACCTGAGCTGACAGCCGAGTGTTGATGTATTGTTGGACTCATGTTCGCTCATTCTGAAGAGGTCCTCGCTCAAACTGTACTACAAAACTGGACGTACCCTTTTGATTGAGATGTGAAACGACGAATTAGTGCACGCGATTTTACTGTAACAGGAGACTACTTGGAACTCATGGTACAGCAAACATGATTTTCATTCAAATATTATATATGTAATATGGCGAATAAGACAGGATCAGAGAACATATACACAGATGGAATATATACTAAAGAGTACAATGCACAGATCTGTAAACATCAAGACCATAAGATTTTTCTGACAAATTTTGATGTGCATGGGTTGTTGGAGAGATTTCGATTTTGTCATCATCCCTCGTCTACATAGCATAGGTAGACGGAAAAACCACTACGCACGTGCCTTAGACCTTAGAGGAAAGCAGGCGAAACAACAGCCGTTATTGCCATTGGCAAGTAAGTACCTTTGTGTAGAGACAACACGATGCGATGTGATGGCTAGGTGGGTTTTTGTGCTATCAAGGCAGAATATCAAATAGAAGAACCGACCCGACAGACCAAACATCAAGCAAATCTCTATTCGGATCAGCAATTCAAGTCCCCCTCTATACAAACTACAAGGGTCATCAAACATTTTACAGCAGTTTTCTCAGGGGGCTCTTTCCCCCTTTTTGTGACACATGCATTGGACTATACAAGCGCACATGACATGATTTTCTATACATACGTACACGTCAGATTTTACCAGGTCCCATCCACCTTTAACAATTTACTACTATGCAACAGCTGCGAATGAATACCATCTAAGTGTCCATTAATCACTAGGAAAATTCACAGTCAAACACACTTGGATTCGTTTGTTTGACTTCAAAAATCCATGTTGCACTGTTTAATACATAATATCTATAGAATGTAGATAATTAAATCGAATCCCAAAGCAGAATCATGAAAGTGTAAGAGTATAATACACCTGAGACTTAAAGCAAAGTTGTTGCGACAGTTGCACGTTGCACTGGTACTGTCGCAATATATTTCTCAGAAGAGGTGGTTGGATATTGCAGAGGCTAAAGAGGAAAAAAGCGGAGCATTTTCGTTAATTCACGAAAAGACCTTCGTATAAATCCACCTTCTTCACGGGAGAGAATGGATTAAACGACGAGACTAAATAATTCAGGAGAAATGGATCTCCTTGGGCTCCAATGAGGATTGATGGTCTTTCTTCGCGTTCACGACTCCTTTCACCCTACAAAAAGAGCAAAGCAGTGGAAAAAGCCTGGAGCCCAATTCTCCATTGCTATATATGGCCAATCCACTCTCTACAACATTATTCCGCGTCCTCATCTTATTCATTCATCTTCAATCTGGAATCCGTGCCTTTTCCACTACTTCCATCCATTTTCTTTATCAACTAGCAAACCTCCCACTAAATGGATCGACGACGTAAATAAATGTAATTACAAAATGTTTATCTACAGTGGTCACAATGTTCTGAACTAACTGGAAAAGGGTCTCTTGGTCCTCAATCGAATCAGGGGACAATCGGACAATACCCATAGCACAACACGTTTGCTTGTGAGCCAGCCAGCTTCCCCTTTTTACCATCGGATGCCCATCCATTGTGCCACATCTTCCAGTACAACGAACAATCTGAATAAGCGCCTTGGTCCCTCCTCATGGGAAACGCTATTTCGATGCCAATTAATTTTACAAGGTACATGAAACAACACTGCCACGTTTACCTTGTGATAATGTGAACAGATTCACATCACTCACTCCAAAATCCAGTCCCAATCCCAACGCACTTTAAAAACTCTCCGTGATCCTGAACAACAGAAGCACTACCCGCACATTCCCTACCTTCACTCACTCAACGAGCACTCCTGTCTCCGATTCTCAGCAACCTTTTGAGTGTAAGTGGATATTGCATTATGATTGTTGCGTTCGAGCAAATGTGCAGGTAGGCTTCGACGATCAAAACTCTAAAATGCTACAGGTAAGTTGGGAAAACCCTCATCTTCAACAATGCAAAGTGATAATAAAGTACAAAAAAGGAATATACATGTGTGTCCCGATATGCCGGTGAACCTTTTTGCTATTGCCACACCACAAACTGTAGGAATACACCTTTTCGCTTCCGTCCGACCGACACAACGACGGACGCCAAAGATTGCGTCTCTTTTCAATTCCTGTATAGATGATGTGGGTTGAAAAATAAACTTACGCTGTAGATTACCTTAGCTAATGCGTTACCATTACCATTTACATTTTCCTCTGCTGATGGATGAATACCAAAGCTTGTTCCCGTTCCATACAACACAATATGAGCCCATTATTATGACGTTATAACCTACATACCAGTAATGGAACCTGAGTTAGGAAATTCTATTTTCAGCATCGAATCTCAGTCTCACATAAAAGATTACAGAACATACAAACACAATGGGCAGTTTTGAAGCAGGCAGACTGAATTTCCTTCACCTGGTCATTTGATCTTTACAGACAAACCATGACATGGAAACATAATAGAGCTGTGATGCTATCGTGTGGGGCGTTTATTCAATCCCTTGCAACCAAATCACACAAGCCTTCACAGTCCAGCCAAACAGACTCACAGGTTGAACAAAAGACATGACGATGAGGTGAGGATCCCATTCTGATGAATTATTGAAACCAGGTCGTCGTCCAACGCTCCAACGTTATTCTTTAAACTTTGAAGCATACAGTCCCACTCATCTGCTACATGTCCCAAAAAACCTTATAAATAAATTGACGGTGCTCCAAAGCCTTATAAAACGTAGAAGGAAAACATAAACGCGTAAACTCATCAAGGTTTCATTCTTACCCTTTGCTCTGATTTAAGAATTAACACCGTTTCTGATAACATTGTTTGTTACGAAAGACCATTAAAGCAAAATACCGAAGCGTCTGCAAAAATTACAAGTAATGGGTCGTAAAAATTCGCTACAATGCAATGAAGTCATTGTTGCTGCGATTATTGTACCTTTACCAGGACGGAGAAAGATGCAGAGTGGCATTGACTTGACTTGAGTTCTTCGACTTGGAAACAGTGTATCAAGGTTTGCTGCGTAATATACACTTTCATAAATGTAACAAAACAGCTTCCAAGTTTTAATAAGTGATCTTACGTCTTGACGTATGAAAGAATATGAACGTAAGAATGTAATACGTAATAGGTGCTCAGTTGCTCACTTTCCTGTAAAAGTGACGGAGACAGGTGACCTTGATGATGTTGGTAGATCGCCGTCAGAAACATAAATTTCGTGTCCTTTCTAACTCTTTAGGGGTATGATAAAGTGTCTGAAGAGTAAGAACGAACGTCAACAACATTCACAAAAATATCTTCATTGAATAGAATTAACGTTGAATACTTGATTGTATATCTCGCCTTGCAATTTGCCATAAAAAGTTAAGACCAGAAGCTAATTAACAGAAGAAAAACTGAACAATGCGTCATTATCAGTTTGCAACTCACTAGTAGCAGTCATAATCTAGACATTTGACTTACAGAAAGTGTAGATGTAAGAATTTTTATGACGTGAGTTGGATTAAGGTAAATGTTAATTCAAAAAGTAAAGATGTCAAGCATATTCAACACTAAGAAATTATTAAGGAACATTCTTATGCCATGATGATCTCAAGGAAACTGTTTTTGTCATATAGTAGCGAGCATAGATGACGACAAGCGACATGAAATCAAATGCCACAATACAAGCTTGCCGTGTTATCACACAACACATGTTTCTCCTTGAGTCGCCTTCTAAACATAGCCATTATCCACATTGCGTAAATTCTCTTTCCATTTCCCTTGGCTTCAAAGTCTCATCTTAAGAATGTTATATTGTACACACCACACACACGCTCAGGTTTATACTAAACTAACATGTGCAAAAGAAAATTCAACGTGGTATAATACTTTGTAGTTGAGCATGGAAAGTGCTATTCTGAAAGCTAGAGCCAAAGCTACAAAGTACACGGTTCCTTATGGAGGTAAAACGAGATAAAGAAGGCGCAACCCCAACGAACAAAATTAGCCAAGGTAAAAAGAGATTTTTACATAACGAAGATGAATGGTATCAATTAGGGCTAATTAATTCCCAGGAGTCCCTACGAACATCGGGGGATCTCATTGCAAACTGCCACTGCCAACTCTCATATCATTTCACACTCAAGATCAGGTGCAACGCGTACAAAGCTCGACATCACACTCGCTTCGTACTCTCCGCTTGCTTTTCCTTCACCCGCCTTCTCTTTCGAGTTTTCTTGTCAGGCATTTTACACGGGAAGGAATCCGGTGCCACGTTGTTGGCTCACTTGAAAGTATAACACAAAGATCGTTCGTTTCTTCCTCACAGCTCGAGAAAAGTAAATGGAAAACGTGTTTTGCCTAAAACCACTATGTGTTTGCATAACTAAATCCATTACGGTTCTATTTATTACTTTCGCAAACAACGGTTCCCCAAAGGCTTCTTGTGACTAACAAAACATTGTGGATGCTGACTGTGCATACCTTTCGAGGAACAAGTCCAATAGACAGTGTCGACACCGGCCTATATTGCACATTACTTACACACTATTCCTCTAGCCTTCCCTATGTCCCCACTATATCTTTCCTTCAACAAACTACCTGTCTTCGACTTTCCCTTTTCTTAAAATAAATGAGCTCTTTCTAACTTTACGTTACCTGCTTAGTGCTTAGCCCTTGACTGTCGACATTAAACATCTCAAAACTCCACTGCCACTTATCCATTCAAATTTTCTGAACTTTAGCGCTATTAATTTATTAATTCTTTTTCAGTTATTTTGAATCTTGAGTTAAGTAATTCAGATTAACAGTGTTTGTCTGTTTGTGGATGTTTTGCAATCCTTGCAATGTTGCGCAATAATATGCCAACAACAAATTACAAAATTGAAATTGAACACAAAGTTTTAAAAAAGCGAGTGATCAAACAATGACAGCATGACAAGTTCCCACGGGAGTGTTAGCGTTGGCTGACATACAAGTTAATTCGAATCTCAATCACGAAGAAAAGAAATAAGTCGAAAAGTTGTTCCTTTCCACGGCATGGCGAAGATTGACAGCCTTATTAGAGGGCCATCGACAAAAGGGCGAGATAGATAGTAAAGATACTCAACTTCCATTTCATCAGTATTAAAGAGCTAGTTGGCTGAAAGCTATGATGAAGAGTAGGAGCAAATGAAAAATTCAAAGGGAACTACAATGAAACAGTGATGGATAAGGCAAATAATCGTTTCACGAGGAAAGATTTTTCTCTTTACCAACTATGGCACAAGCGTCAAACAACCCATGCGATGGCAGCTTGCTTCCTTGTGAGAAAAGCCCAAAATGAGAGGAAAGAAAAAAAATAGAAGAAAAAGACCATGAAAGCATTGCCCAAAAAATCCACCTTCAGTTTTTTTTTACCTAGGAAGGGAGGCGGGCGCAGAAAACGTCAATGTGCCCAGCTTCCTTTTATTCGGTTGGCACGAATCAAGAGGGGAAACAAGAAGGTTGATGTGATGGGTTCCGCTTACGTCAAAATGCAGGTGGAAAGTTAAAAGGAAAACAACGAGCAGGCTCTTCTACACAGTTCCTGAACGGGGTTAATGGCGAATGCTCAGGCTTGTGATAATGCGATTTTGCGACTCTCTCTCTCTCTCTCTCTTCGTTTTTTTCCTCTCTTGTATTTTTTCTTTTATCATACATGGCCTAAAAGTTCTTGGCTCTGTTCACGTAACAACTAACAACTCTTCGGAAAGATAAGTAGCATAGAACAGGAGAAGGAAAAGAGTCAAGGCAGAGAAAGAGAAGACAAGGCCTTTTCAGCCACATATTATAGTGCAAGTGCAAGGAGGAACACAGACTTGCTTGTCTTGTCTACCTCGACATTAACAGGCGGGCATTTCATCACATAGGTAACAAGGGGAATCCGCTGTCCAAGGTAAAAGTCGGTTTGAGTCTGAGTACTTGAGTGTTAGCCGCCACTCTCCTGCCTGCCTTTTATCTCTCCTCGAGAACATCCAAGTCAATCCACATGTAATGTAATGCAAGTCATCCATCCATCTCGGCTTCTCGACGTGTCTGCCTCTGCTTCTGCCTCTCCAGTCTCTACTCTCTCTTCTCTCCCTCCTTGACCAAGATGCTGAAGCAAAAACCAGCACGTACACAAAGTCAATACAGCAAAGTCAGAGAGTACATATTGCGTGTAAATACAAAGGGCACACGGGAAAATTGCCATTTTTCCCAGCTGCTCTACCTGCATTTTGCCCAATTAGATAGAAGATCGATAAATAAGAAGGCAAGGAGGAGAGGAGAGTGCACAGGGAATCGCCCCGTACTATTCCATGGAACACGGCAGGTAAAACCTTCGCCATCCAATCCGCTCTTCATACCATCACAACCCAATCCAGCATTTACTACTCGCCGACTACGCTTTCTTCTAAAGACCATGTGCTTGTTAGACAGTCAGGCGATCCCAAGCGACCAGCAGGTTTTTCCCTTGTCCTAACTCAAGCTTTCCTCTTCTTCTTCACACTTTCACATATATAAAGTTTATCTGCTACAACCACTCTATGGACTCCGGCTCAAAAGGGACCATGTGGAAGGGAAAAATAGACGCAGTCGGCGAGAGTAATTCTCTCGGGACCTGGTATTAATTGGATGAACCGGAGACTAATACCTTGGGCAAGTTGCATTGTCACACCTGTGACCGGATTAGATTCAAAGAGCTTTCTCCTTCCTCCACTAATTCCTCCTTTCATTCTCTGTTGCTTATTACGCGTTTGTTTCCTTTACTATTCCTTTCCAATTCATTTTCTCCTACGTAATGCGTCACACATATTCATTGCCTATACCGGCTTCCATATTCTTTAACATAAATTCATTCCAATTCTTTGTAATGCTAATTTGAAACTCCGTCTGCCTAATTCACCTTTCTCCGAATATAATGAAATCTGTCCATCTGTTTATTAGTTTCGATTAGATGGAACTCGCCAGTGCGTTTGGCTAACTAAAAAAACCAATTTCGCTCCCAAAATAGGTAGAAATTGACTTGATTCGATTGCTGAAATTACAGACAGGTCAAATTAGGTTTTCAAGGGAAGAACATAAAGAGCACCTGTGTGTTTGTGTCGTAACGAGGCTCAATGCAATTCGTATAGAGTGGAAAAATAAGGTTCTCTTCTGCCCACATGACATGACCAATGAATTTTTGTACAAATACCCACACCTTCGGTAATGCGTTGCTTGCAACACGAGGACTGGATCACTTGGGGCGATAGGAAAAGTTTTAGTTTAAACATTCCATTAGAGCAACTCATCTAGTCTTGGCGTTCACTGGCTCTTCAAGTCTTTCAAGGATGGTCCGAGTGGAGGAGAGCAATAATCGTTTAATCTAATGTGTCTTTTCTGTGTAAAAGGCATCAAGAATAAATAGGAAGGTAGGCAATCCTCCAAACAAGAGGCGACTGAAGCGACGGTCATCTTACACCACGTTGTTTCCCCACAGGAAAGATATAGACTATTGTGTGGATCCAATTCGAGGGCAATTACACTAACTTTCGTTCCAGTCGGTGGCCGCGGTGCAACGCCAAATTCATTCTCCAGAACTGGACATTGTAAGCTACAATGCAATCGATTTTGACAATAACTGCTTCTAGTTTCCATTTTCGGTCAGCCATTCAGAATTAACAGAGGCCAAGAGTTATTTCACATCACCTTACATAAACATACTCACTTGTTCGGAATAACGAAACTATTGTCTTTTTCCACCAACCAACAGTCAATACAAGTACAGGTTAATTTTACTTCCAAACATGGTAAGGTTGTTCTAATAATTATTCGGTTGTAAAATTCAGGAATTCTGATACATTCCTTCAAGAATAGTGCGACATGTAACTTAATTTTAAAATCCGAAATTATTATAGTTTCGAACACTAATGAACACAGTTGAGTTTACGTCCACCGTTGTGCTGTGGTTGTACAAATATTTTGCAATTATATATTCACACTGTCTCGTCATTATCTGAATAATCATCACCATCAACACCCAACCCGCTTTTCTGGAAAATAAAACCACAAAAGCTTATGTTGTACTTCTTCTCTAACATTTGCATATGAAAAACCCAAGAAACTACTGAACACATCAACTAAAACTGTCCGGGTTGTTTCATTCTGTCAAATAAACTGCAAAACTCGAACAAAACACAAGCTGGTGGATGCTACCAATGCTACGGCTTATTTTGAAAATGAGGCAAACCCAAGACAGAGAAACACACAAGTAGTAAGAATAGAAAGTTTTCTTATCCGAATCCTTTTGGCTCAAACCACCATCTTTCCATAAGAAGGGAAAAACTTTTCCTTGGATTTACCCCCGACAACTTGATAATAAACTGACATTCAATGTGAATATATGACCGTGTAGTTCAGTCACCGGTTCACTTCCGGATACTTAGCTATTCAACTTAGGAACACGGCAACGGCAGTTGCTGGCTCACTCACATCATTCCTGCGAGCCAGGACGGATGTCCCACCAAGAACTACGAAATTCCTGCCCATGAAATATCAAAGCTTCTAGTTTCTCTTTTCTACTTCCCCAACGGACTTTGCTTTCAACTCCTTCAACTAAATCTCCGTGTAGAGGTAACAGCGAGTCATTGCGTTTCCACTAGGTAATCTGTTGGATTTAGACATGACGCACACAATGTCCATCCTGTTCTCAAAAAGAAGAACTTTGTCCAAGAAAGCATTTCCAAAAAAGAGAACCCCGAAAAAAACCCAACTCCAGAACTATATGTAACAGCACAAATAACAAAACTTTAAGTCTCCAATATAATAAATATCAACGTTTGTTACTCATCAACCATTTCGATTCAATTCACATTCACTGGATCATAGTCACTGAACTTTTCGTTGCATACTTGTCAGCCTCAATTCTCTCCCTGTCACTAGTGCTACTAATATCTTTGGAATTAGGCAATTATGATTGCTTAGTCTTCATCAAATCCTAATAATACAGTTAAAAGTTCTCAATACGTACTTTGCACGTCAATCATCAATAAAATAGTGGCATAGTGGCATTAGAGAACGTAGTTTCGTCAACATTGATTCCAATAGGACGGATACGGATTATACTCGGAAAAAAGACACTTTGCCTAGTAGCACAGTACACCATAGTACAGAAAGTTTATTACTACTGTGTAAAGTACGTATAAGGGAAGTTAGACTGCATTTGTCCGAAATGCTCACTCGGATACGCACCTTAACATGAGAAGAGTAAGGAGGATGTCGCATGTAGCAGGAAGGGGAAGTTGACATCATATGGGGTGTCATGCTGTCGTTATCGTTAGTGGACACTCATGTTCCTCCAGTCTACCTTCTCTGGTTGACTTGCCTCGCAGTTGGCTCTCCCTTCATTGTCGGACCAGACATTGACGCAGATACAAGAGACAGTACGCAGAACAGGACATTACGTTGCATTCACACACAGCACGTTCAGCCGACCAGCCAGGCAAAACCGGCGGGAGTGAAGTCACTCAACCGTCCAATCCTGGGAAAACTCACCTCCGTGTGCTTTCCCTTCTTTCACCGTCGTCGCCATCACCCTGTCCATTTAGTCCTCACTCCCGTAGCTTGCTAAATACTCAACTATATTCCATTCTTCTCTCATCTCATACTCATAAGTGTATATATTGTATTCACATCCTTGTATATCAAATGACCATCAACATTCTCACTGCACTGTCATCTATCCAAATCATTTTCAATACAAATCTAACCCAATTAACCAGTCGCAAAATTACAAGGCGCAAGTCAGAAGACATATAACTTTTATTGGATGTCAAATTAGAAATTTAATGGCTCCAAACGTCGATTAAATGCAAAGTCGTCTTCATTCTGATTAAAAAAATACACTTTCGATAGTGCTAAGAACTGCTAGATATAATTTTGAGCTGCGTGTTTAAATGGCTGTAAAACTCAAGAATGACCCAATAATTTTGAGATTTCGTTTTTAACATTCGGTTTAGCATGTCAACTACATATACTGCTACAGTGCATAAACTGTCTGTAAACTTTCTCACGGTCGTGCCTTTAGTTTGCATTACATTACCTTCTGCACTGAAATGACATGCATCCTGATTCCTGAAGCCAAAAGCCAAATAGCATGAATTATACTCCCGTGTCGAATGAAATCCGGGAGGAATCTTGAGACTGGCGCCATGAACGTGTCATTGTAAACCCCACTTACTCATTCGGAGATCAACGTCTCATAAACCAATTCTTTATTCTATCTGCTCTGGCTCAGATTAAACATTAACATTAGCAGGATTATTACTGTTAGTTGACGATTACCTTGTAATAAAAGGTAATAAAAACTACACTGAAATGACAACAGCCTACACGAGGAGATAACTTTAATTCAACTAGCTTAACAATTTAATTACTACATTATTAAATAAAACTCTACAGGTCGCTGAAATAGTTTCCATAATAATTTACAGAATAGGGAAACACATATAAATG
This sequence comes from Harlomillsia oculata, assembly GCA_019776145.1. Taxonomy (NCBI): domain Eukaryota; kingdom Metazoa; phylum Arthropoda; class Collembola; order Entomobryomorpha; family Oncopoduridae; genus Harlomillsia; species Harlomillsia oculata. The sequence continues at coordinate 31,762 of JABASF010000346.1, read as the reverse complement.
AGAAATCTTCAACCTGGAATTTAAGAAGAGTAAAGGCATGAATAGCTTGCAAGCAAATTCACGACATGAATGTCAAGGAGCGAGAAATGAAATTTAAGAGGTGTGAAAAATTTATCTTGCAAACTACTCGGAGGAAAGACGACCCCACAAATCATACGAGTAAGTAGGGAAGTAAATATAAAGTGAAGATGAGACTCCGTTTCCCTATAGCCACGTTAGAAAGACACCGTTGCCTAGTCCTATAGTGACTATCAACATCAACGCTGTAAACGTAGATGTTGTCACCTTCATCTCATCCTACGTATTTCTGTAAGTGAAGAAAGGGAAGAATCAGTTTCAAACTGCATAACTATCATTACATTTTACGTGGCAGGAGCTGTAGATATTTCGTAGAAAAATCTAGTCAGCTGCATCAGGTTAAGGTTACTCTCAGGATTTTAAATTGATACTTTTGTTGGTTCTTTTGGATTTTCCAGGTTTCGAATTATAAGCTGAAGAACGCACGTCATTATGTGAAAAAGTTGCCGATTTAAATTGCAGACTTTCATATGCTTATAGTCTTGTGCAGACTTTTGTGTAGCTACAGAAGGAAAGAAGAAGATTGTGTTAGAGTGAAGAAAAAAAGAATGTAGCGGTGAAAGAAAGAAAAAAAGGTAGCAAGTTGTCCAGTGCTTAGTCACTTTATATGCCTATGGCATGTTAAAGATCTGAAAAGTAACAGACGGAAATGTGAAATCAGCACAGCGGATTTGGGGGTTTTGCATTGCATCGTAATTTATTGTGGGCATTAGTAACCTCCAGGATCTCTGTTTCTGCCTCGCTCACTCTCTTCACATTCACCTCTCCTACTTTTCTTACTCTCCTTCCCGTCGTTTCTGACTACTTTCCCCTTCTTTCCTTTGCTTTCACAGCTTCTTAATATGTCTTCGTCTTTTCTTCTCCTTTTCACTTTTTACCTCCGTCTTACCTTTACAACTTTCGGCTTGCTTTCACCCTTTTCAACTTTTTCCCCGTTTGCTTCTTCCACTTCCACCTTTCCTCCAACAGAGGCAGGCTCGTGAAAGGTAATAAAGGGCCCATAACGAAAAAGAGTATGCATCCTGGCAAAAAGTATAAGAAAGCTTAGCTCACGTGCCTTTTTTGGACTTGTGACTAAACTCTCTACTATGTGACCTGTTCGGCCTATCCACTACCTTATATACCTTTTGCGTCTGACGGGAGACTCCGTCAAAGTTTTTTCCTTCCTCTTTCTGATAAAAAATTATTCTTGATCCCGACTTAACTCCATCCAACCATCGTTTCCTTCACTCTGTTCAGTGGCTAAGTTACTTCCCATACAGAAGGTCCTCTCCGTCGTCGTCTCCGCGTCCACCAACAACTTAAAGAAGCACGGAGCCAAGACACTGCCAACTCTTGCCCATTTCTTCTCCACATGATCCGCACTCTTTTCACAGCTTCCCCTCTCCTTGCATCTCTCCCAAAAACCAAAACTTTTCTCTTTGTCCGAATTTTATTCCACTTCACACCATTTGTCCTTTGACGTCAGGGAACATTCAATCCCCTTCTTTTTCTGTGACACAACGCATAAACTTATTGTGTCACACGAACCGAAGTGACTGACGGAGAAAGACTCACAAGCTTTTAGTCTTTTCTTATACTTTACTGTCTAATAAAGAAATTACACAAAAAGTCAGTTCTGTCAACATGTCCTAATGCTAAATGTCCTAATCATTAGATCATGACGTGAACATGAACAACGTGTAAAGCGCAAAAATAATGAAATTACATTAAATTATGTAGTCTTTCCCAATACCTAAAATATATTTAGCTAAAATCCTATCCTGTACAATCTAGCGCTACAACATTCCGGCAAGGTTAGATTATAATACAAATGGTGAATTTTTTATACGGACTTGATATTATGTCATACATTTGGATGATTTGGCTAGATGCTGAAAGACGGAAATCATCCTTATTATGTTGAAGTAATCCATATGAAATATAACACTGAGCTTAGAAGGACTGAAACCTATAAAGAATGACTGTATCATAAGCAAAAGAGGCAATTCCACGTAGAATCTAAAACTTTCTAAGACAATACAGAGCAATTTGGCTCAGGGACAATGACGCTCGTTCACAATGGGTGCTTTACTCACGACCACAGAGGAGGACAATAAACTTAATCCGATCCGAAGAGAATGAAGGGAGACTGGTGTGACTTCTGTTCGGTTTTGGGTATGCCAACCAAGGCTTACCACTTTCAAGGTACAGTGTATAGTATACGGTAACAATGAGTCAGTGCGTAACACTACAAGTCATAGAAGCCAGTTGGGTGACACAAGTGCGGCTCCGGCTAGGTGAGTTGAATTCGTGGTTAAAGGAAAAGAAAGAGTCGGGTTTGGCATGGCATGCCTGATTTTTCCACAGTTCGCCATTTATTACAGCACTCTGAGGGGAAGCCCAGTTGTCGCTCCGACGTGTGCAGGGTGTGCATGAATAGGTATGTCTTGATAATATGACGACGAGGCGAGGATGAACGTAGTCAGTTAATACAGAGACGGGGACAAAGTGTAACTGCAAAACAGGAGGGTAAAGAGAGAAGCAAAAGAGAGAAATGAGGAACACATGTGGAGTGGAATAAAACGACCATTTTGCAGGACGACGGGAACCTGATTACACTATGAGGAGAGCACAAGAGGCAAACGGACGTTGGAAAATGAAGAGCGATTCATTACCATACCGATAATTTAACCTAATCGTCTCGTGTTCCCATTCAAACGCTGATTGGGACATCCGGTTTTTCCAACCTATCTTCCTCACGAAAAAGAAGATTAATCATCCTATGTGAGCACATGCATCAATTGACTATTAACTACTATTTGCTCCACTTAAATGTTCCGTTCATTCCCAGAAATCATCATTCAACTTCCTATATTATTACATAGTAACCAAAATCTGGAGACATTGGACCAAGGGTTCCGATCAATTATCAATACCATTTTCCTTTAGACAATGCATTATTCCATATTCGACCACTACGTTTATAAATGCTCTGCAGCACAGATTGCATTGTTTGACATTCATGTTACTTACTACAAGTTACATCGTTAGAAACAAGCACATTTTTTGCCCAGAATGCTATATGACGGCACGCAGGCATACGTACAAATAATGTCACTCTCAGAAGAGAAATGCGAGTACCTCAGCCTCCAGGCTCTAACAGATGAAAACCTTAACTGAAAAGAATGCTAACAAGACAAAACAAAGCACCTCAACGAGGTTGCGATTTGGATGTACATCTTATAAAACGTGGTTCAACAAAGGGATTAAACGTGTAAAAATCGGCATGAATAAGCCGTAGTTTATAAAAGCCACATGTAAATCCTCCAACACAGCCTCAAGTTTGTTTTTGTGGAAGGAAAAGTGAAGTCGGAAGCATTGCATTGTAAGTATAAAGTATAAATGGCAATTGTGAGCTGAGAGAGTAGCAATGAAACATTGTACATTACGCGATGTGTCTTTGCCATGCCACACGTCATGACGTTGTTGGGAAATGGAAGTATCGTTCCACTACTGTCGTACTGTCTTTTAGCATTCCTTGTGAATGTAGGTTCGACTGAAAAAGGGGTACGTGAATAAGTCAGGTACGACAAGGCAGAAGTTGCCAATCCCAAAATAACTCTTTGGGTTGAATAGCGCGAGGTGTGCCATTCTTACAACAACCGACTGAGCAAGCACCTGTGATTACTCATTCACTTGGAAGAAGATGAGCTCGGGAAGCAAAGCTTCCTCCATAGCGAAAGACGCAAAAACACATCCCGTCCGACTATTAATGCACGTACATTCGACATTCCCGTGTGTCTCCACACGCCTGCCTTCATTTCACCGTCACCCAACCTCATTCTCTTTCTTGCCACCTCTTGCTGTCCAATAGTAGTTTTGCATGGATGCATACATACTCCTCCTGCATAACGTACAATCCTACATTCCTTCAAGATAGAGCTATTTATAGACCTGATTTTGTTGTTTGCTTTTATTCCTCTTTTCTCCCCATTCTTCGACTACCCTGATTTCAGTTTACAAACAGTCTGTTTCGAATAGCACTAGTGATTCAACATAGAAAACTACTTAAATCTGACGAGAAAAATCCATGTCTTTTCCATTACCATTTACATTCCTCTTTCTCTCAAACACATTTATGCTGACCCCTTTACCGCGCTTTTACTACGGATAGCATTTAATCAAAAACTGAGCATGTTACTTCAAGATAAGACCCAAAGTCGACAACCCTTTCCTTCCCATTCCATTCCTTTACGTGTTTGCGTTTGTTGAGGAGCATTGGACATCCTCCAACCTCCAATGAATCTACTTAAACTTCCTTATCTCAAGTTTGTAAGCACTCAAGCCGCACCAATAATAACATCAATGGCAGTAACCGATTAACTCTTGCATCATCAGTACATTTTACATGCACTTGTCTTTCAAATTACATTTATAGCTTATAATGTTAATAGTCAAAGGATAAGTACTTTACTTCCACTAAAACTCGGTAGAATCGAAGTTTTAAAACTAACTATAAATTCAAAGTATTATAACGGTCTGCATAAACAAAACCAGTGGCTTTCTATGAGCGACAGGAAAAGTTCTTTATTAATTAATTAAAGTTAATGTGGTCATGGTGTGACATAAGATATTTGAGCAAAATTGATTCTTAGCATGTGTAAAAGCTAATCAGAGAACAAGGATGAGCTGTTCGCTTAATTAGTCATAGGCAGCAAATATAAGCTCATGTTTATAAATGACACGTCAACAGGACAACAATTTTGCAGAAACGTAGATTTTTCTATTAGAAGAGTGCGTCGCAGGTCCAAGGAAAAGGTGAACCAAGTCGGAGTTTACGATGCACATTTTGAGTGTATGACAGACACGAGAGAGGCACCAAGGACAAAATCGAAATAGTCGGAATCCTGATGGACTAATGGAGCTTGTGCACACGTTAGGTATTCATCCCATTCCCATAGCTGTCGCATTCCTTTTTGGTGGATGAAGAACATTTGGATTTTGGATGCTCATCTCTTCTGCCTTACTTGCTCTGATTTGTGAACGGGTGTAGTGTAAAGACTGGCCTTTGATAAGCAGATAATAACATTAGTAGGTATGTTATTGTGCAAGTTATAGAGCATAGGTAAGACGAACACATTATGATTATGCTTGCGTTCGAGTTTTTCGCTCACGAATGATTCGTCTCGTTTGTGCAAAAAGCAAGCCACGAAATGTGAAGGAAGCCAAAGATGGGTACAAAAAAATTGAGGGAGAATAAGAAAGAAGAAGCAGAGAAGTATCTCTTTCGGCTTGCCTTGACGATGAAAGCGGACGTGTGAAGGAAAAGTCAAGGAATATTCTGCTGACGATTGCACATCACAGGAGCCAAAGAAGAATATGATATGATAGCCTTTGGGTGGTGAAGTATGAAGCGGCCGTTACGAAATCACCTTCACACGATCAGCATTTTTAAAACCAGATTTCCACAAATGTGGCCACTACACCGCCCCTTGTAGCACCTAAAGTAGACACCTTCTGAACTTCTCCAAGTCTATATCAAAATGTACGTGAAATAGGTAGTCCCGAAAAAAATTCCAATCGAATATCCACGAGTTTCTTTGGTGTCTTTTCGTCTTGGAGTCATCACAATATTGTAGAGAGTCAAAGCTATGTATAGCCATCGGGCGATTTTCTACCTTGCGTCCTTTCCTTCCTGAAACTTTCCTTATGTCTTTTTTGGTATTTCTTTTTGCACATAGAATCACACTGGGGTTGACACATAGCCATCCCTCTACAACCAAAATGACTCTTGGTCGTTCCTCCTCTTCCTGATGGTGATGATTTCAGAGCATCTTCTGAGTCGAAACCATGTTAGCAGCAATGTTCTTAGGAGAATAACTCCATGCATGAAATTGCACCCATATGCCATTTCCATAACATAACATTTCCGCAGAACCCATCTCATCTCAATCCCAATGCTTCTCAATTCCTTCCGAAAAATCTTTCCAATTGATGATCCTCCCATGAAACTACATCTCTTACTCAAACTCCTTCTCTACTGTCCGACACTAACCTTTTCTGAGTAATAGCCGAACAAAATGCGAGTCGGATTCCAACTATAGAGCTCAAGTTTCCCATCTTCACAGATTGTCCGCGAGTCTCTGCCGAAACCATTCAACTTTCCTACCTATAATAACCACTGCACCTCTTCTCCATTCTCAAACACTGAGTCAAAGTCGTATGGAAAATCACGTAGAAAAAAACTACCGCACCTTTCCTTTTTTGAATTCTTGCCAATCCGCATACGAAACTGTTTCTCCTATCGCTCTGCTCCGCGTGCATCCATCTTACATTTGCAATTCCATCAGATTCCAAAGGCTTTAGACCCCATTTTTTATATTGGCCACAAAAACGTATAAAGTGGCAAGTGTCCACTGTTTATGTAAACCTTCCAACAACAATGAGAATGATGTGTCATCATCATCATCATCATGTGTCATGGTCATGATGAAACCACGGTGAGTTGAACACCAAGAAACGAACCCAAACTCCTAACACAAGGCAATGGTGAAACATGGACAGACGCTGCTTTTCCATTTTCCACCCTCCAGGTGATAAGGATGAGCCAACACGCAGATAGACAACGGACAGATAGTACCTTTGTTCGTTTCGTGAACCAATGAGAACCGTCCGCAAACAAGTCTACCTGTTCCCGTGTTGGTAATTGGACACACTTTCCTTCCACACCCTAACCAGTCAGCCAAGTCCAGATAATACTATTTACAATGGATTAAACTAAACATGAAATTTCCTAATCCCAATGGGATAAGACGACGGTTTTTTTACTTTGCCTACTTTGCGTATCCCGTATCCGTCAACGCATTTATGTTAAAGGCATTAAATCCAATAATACATCATCGCAAATCCGTTTCATCTGTCAGCACATCACGTTTGAGTTTATACTTTATCTTTATACTAACAACAGAAGTGCGAGTAATTTCCCCACGACATTCTTTGCGAGGGTCACACGTGTCAGCACTGAAGAGAATAAAAATCGCATTTCTTCATCGAATGCAAAAAAATCCGTCGGTCTTGTTGGGTCAAACATGTGTAAATGTAAGCTTGCAAACATTTAGGGAGAGTATCATATCAGCACAGATGACAGGAGGTAACAGATACGTTTGCAGATGTTAACAAGACATTCCATCTTTCTTTGTTTAATTGCAGGAAAGGGTGGGCAATTTTCATTCGTGCCTGTCATGTTGGCTCAAAAAGCTGAGTCATTTCAATCAGTTTGCAAGCATTTTAAACAAAAACGGCATGCTCAGCAAAAATGCCAAGTGTGACAACCAGATTCTGATCCATCAGGTGACGATGTGACGAAAATGGTTAACGTAAACTATGGTCCTGCTGAGACAAGGGATTTCAGTATTTCAGTCCATACTGTATACACTTCAGGGTTTCGACCTTATAAGGGTTTTGTAATCACCCACTTTCAATTGTGAAGTTGTCTAACGTGTGTGAAGACAAGAAAGCAACCTTGATGGTGAGCAATGTACCAAAAAGAACAAACGCAAAAGACGTCAACAAAAACCACGCAGGAAGGAATGCGAAATAAAAATCTTAACTTTTAAGAACAATGTTAAATTATTATTGTATAGAGAGGTAATGCAACGAAAACGAACCAAAGGACACGGCTTTCAGGGCGACGGACTTATGAATATAAAGGTGACTATTGTTTGGAAGAAACAAAGAGTTGTTTACTAGTTTGAGTGTAAGTGGTAATTTTTCATAGTTGAAACATGATGATGATGAATGAACAATAGCGTCCCTCAAATGAATCATGAAATGAATGGATGCAGTTGTTTAAGAATTTATTATCGACTCACAAGAGTTCAAAACCTGGCTTTTCTCAGTGCGGTTCATCTATAAAAAAAAGTTACATGAAGATGAATAAGGTGCATTTATAAACGAAACTAAAGAAGAGACTAGCGGACAAACGGAGGAAAATGAAATAAGCACCTAAACATTTTTGGTACTTATCTTGACCCTTCCGACCTTATATTTATCCGCGTATGTCATAGTATGATGGTCACAAACATGATGGACTCTGAGAAATTCAAACAAGCTGGAGGAATTGAGCACAGTGCCCTCGGGTCAATGAACATGGAAGAAATAATCAAAACTTAATCAGCAACCTTCCACTTCTGTCGTCCACGTTCAATCATCAAGCATAACTAAATACACTCACACACACACACACAGCACCCAAAAGAGCACCCAAGAGTGAAGTTTATATGTATGTACGCATAGGAGAGAGTCTTGAAAAGACCGCTGCGTTGCAGATGCCAACATCAACATATAATTGAGAATGTTTATCGTTATTGCCCTAAGAGACACGAGTGTAGGTGCCTGAACAAAAACACTGAGCATTTTGACACACCGACTTTAGCCTGTTGTGGCCTGTGGTTTTGGATCTCTGGCTCCAACTCACTTTGCTGCTGACATTATCAACTGGCTTTTTTTTGTGACAGGGAAAGAGTTCAAGTGATTCAAGTTGTTGAGAATGACACCACATACTATTCGCATTCACCTTCAGCCTCTGTGCCCTACCCTTTTGAGTTCCTTATTAAAGTAAAATTAACTCCGATTGGTCGTCGGTCTAAACAACAATAATAAACTATGTCAAAGGAGCATCAGCAACTGGAAAGGATGGATGACTCAGGCATTCACCCATTCAACGAAACAGATTTGATTCACTCCTCCGTTCATGTCCATCCTTTTCATCTGCATCTGTCTCAATGATTGTCTGTAGTAAAAGTGAAGTAGGTATTATACTTTAACTACGGTCAATGCAACATTAATTTGTATAAGAGCTTGCTTGTATTTAGCATTGCTCATTGCAGACCGCATTAATCTCAAATGGGGAAGACGACTCAGGACAAGTGAATGAAAAGAAAAAACAGGATGGTGGAACGTAAGACACGAAGGTATGGTGTCTTATGGCTAAATGATATGTGACGAAGGAGCTTATTCACACAAGTCAGAACTGAGAAGACGCCGTTGCTTCGCTTGAAGAAACATATGGATGCATCCGTTTGGATTGAAAGTTTTTGTTGCAAGACTTTACCACTCCAGCACCTCTCCGTGAAGAGTGAAATTCCAGGTCTGTCGTTAGACTTCAACTCATCTTCTTCGGCAACCAACTGTACTCTTCTCCGGTGCTGTATGAGATGAGGATGTAGGTTTTAGGTGCATTAAGAAGTTTGAAGCGTCTAAAAACCCGGTCTCGACTGTTAAGTAATCTTATAGGTTTTTACAAGTGCAGAGCTAGACTGAACACATTACTAGACACAGACATTTTGGAGCAAGAAATAATTGTACATTGAGCTTCTCTCATCCTCATCCTCACGGACTAGTTTTAGTTATAACAAGCTGGAGCTTATTGCTCAATCCTTGATGGTGATTGGTGACTCCATTCCTGTCTGTTATACCTTTTTTTGTCTTTCAACTCACAGAGGATTGCTTCGTTTAGTTACGTGGATGATGTTTGGTACGCTGGTGTCTGTCTCACTTTTTGACTTTCGGGAACAGAAGGAAAAAAAAGAAGAGACCTAAGAGACGCCTTCTCACCCCCACACAAGTCCGGGAGAACAACAGCTGGGAATAAAAACTCACGGTACATAATTTTAAAGCCTAGACAAAATTACTAAAAGAAAAAAAAAGGACTTGAAGTGAGCGGAAAGAAAGGGTCTGTCGGTGATCCCCGTGTGTTCACAGAAAGAGAGAGTTACAGATGAGACCAGGACCAGAGAAGAGCAAAGCAACGGCAAAATTCATTCAGCATCTTTCTTGTAAACTTAAGGCCACACGGATCTCACAGACTCAAGTATAACATAGAGTCCTCCTTCATTTCATATGTAACTTTTGCTATAGTGCATGAAAAACCCACTCATGAAGCATGTGTTTCTACCTTTCATGTGCTCACGGTAGACACATCATCTTCAAGGAATCGCCGTCAGAGTCTTAACAACCCTAAACTGATCCCATCTTCCTTTCCCACTCCAGCACAAGAGCATTCCCAGGACACCAAGAAGTCAAAAGGACTTTTAAGATGTGCTTCTCTTGCCCACCCTATCAGTCGCCCTGCCATGCACCTCAACAACAAGAAGGAGAGCAGTCACATCCTCCAGAAATGACAACTTCCAGGATTTTCACCCCAACTGGCTTTACTCAACGCAGAAGAGAGGAAACTACCATCGTCATCATCATCCATACGAGCATTACATTACTCCACTCACTAATGTCCATGTCCAAACCATTTCGTCTGCATCTCTACTAATCCAACCCAAAGACGACTACTGCTGACCGTTATTATTATTAAAACACCCCGTAAGGAGCTCATGGAGGATTAACTTGTTCATTTGCAAAAGAGTGAGTCTTCAAGGAGAAGTACTTCCTCATGTTTCCATCAATCAACTCACAAACGTTTACGCCAACTTTATCTTTCTACGAATGAATACTTCTTCCTCCTACGTAACTTAACTAAGACCTTTTCCATCTGGGTCGTCAACATTACAGACAACATCAGCTTTTAACGAGTTCAAAGTCTAAGTCTTCTATTCACTCACATCAAAAATGGCAAACAACCTGCATCACTGCTTCTCTCATATTTTGTATTTATCAGAATGAGGTAAACTCCAGACTTCATACCCATAACCTTTTTATGCCTCTTCGGCAAAACGATGTTTCATGTACACACTACGACTATGTGTCATGCATGGGACACTTTATAATAGCATGGCAATATGCAAACAACCAAAGTGACATTCCCACTTAAAAAACTAATCTTTCGTAGTATTATACATTACATACCTGGAATTGGAAACATTACACTAATTAAAAACGAGAAAAAAAAACAAAAGGAAATAACAAAATGGGAAAATGTTTCTTTGTTTTCAATGGAAAAAGTGCCAGGAAGATTACATGGAAAGGAAAACTTTTTATTGTTTCCTTAAGTTTTTCTGCGAAACTTACGAAGTTTGGAAGCAATTAATAAATTCTATTAGTACATGTGTACTTTACTTCATAAAACTGAATCTGGATGAAACATTTAATTGAATAATAAATACAAATGGAATGGTGTAATCAGTGGTTGACTCGGAACCTGTCATAAGGCCATAATAAAGTTTAAAAGCTTATCGCGTAGTGAGGGTAAGTGTACGACGAAAGTCTTGCGCAAGTCCTTTTTATAACTGGACTTATCATTCACATTTCCCATTTACAGGGCATCCGAATGAAAACATAATGATTCTACGTTATTTATGTGTATAGTATCAGTTCAAGTCGCCAGAGAAGTATGCAAATGTCTGGAAGCTGACGACGACGAATGAAATGATAAAACAGTGTGGGCGTGAAACGATATTGACGGCAGAAGGAAAGATGTATGTTGATTAATCAACGGTAATTATGTGCTGGTCCACTGATTTGATCGATTTTTCGGATTTGTATGCATATTAAGACATGCAAGACACAGTAGAAGAGGTTGGATTGTCGATTGTCGGGAAATGTCAACAGAAGTGGGCCGAAAAATTGTGATATAGTGAAGAGGGAAGCCGAAGATGGGAAAAAATATAAAGACAGATTGCAGTACATCACGGCTCATTCAAATGCAATTGATGTAAATCATGCAAGGATGAATGCGTGAGCACAAAGACTACTACTATCTATTTTACCTATGCTATCAGAGTGTTTAAGGAAGTCATTCATTACACATGGAACGTCAAAGCCGTCGCTTCAATTTCAAGGGATTTTTCACTCAAGGGAGTCAGTAGGAAAAGGAAGGAAAGGCAAGGCAGGACTCGAGGTCGACCCGGGTGGCTGAAAATGAGTTTTAAGGGATCTGAGCGAACAGAAATGGGCTGAGCTCTGTTTTACGACCAGGCGGCAGGTACCACCATAAGGTGTTCTTAGTTTTAAGCATTCAACCAGTCTTTTTCACTGTGGAAGTGCAATACAAAGAAGAAAGAGTATGAGCATCGCTATTACTACTCCTTCACCTATCCATTTACTTTTCAGTGACTCCTACAGTCCTACACAAGTGTGTTCATATTCCGGAGGATATCTACGTTTCTGAAAGAAAAGCTGTGCCGGTGCTCTGTTTCGGTCGACTCTTCGGAATCTCTACAAAGACATCAGCTCTCCTTCGTTTCTTCTTTAGATCGTTAACACTCCACCGTTTGAGAAAGAACCTTTATCCTTATTTCATTCTCAGGCTAAAACAAAAGGGTCGCTTAATAAATGAGACAAAAAGAACTGTATAGTCTCTCCTCTTCCAGTCAGTCGAAACTTTCCCAACCATAAACCCATAAATTCACCGAGCAATCTGACTTGACCTGGCAATTGCTCTGCAGCTTTGACGAATTCAAACCAGGGAGCATGTGGACCCCAACTTTACATTAACTGTGTCAGACTCGCGGAGTGTGTGAGAGAAAAAAAAATATTTTTACGGCAGAGGCTTCCTCACTACTAAACTCCATACCTTTTCTCCGACGACGACTCAAATCCATAGACAGTTAACGTTAACACAACACACAGGGGCGAAAATAAAGCAGTGCATTTGTAACACTGCACTATGAAAAGAGAATGAAAATGAGGAACACGTCACCGGTCCCTTGAAGCATCGCATCACCCTCTCTTCTACCGATTTGACCCGGGCTCTGACAGACAGACATACACAACTGTGTCCCACAGAGGCCTAATCTAATCACAGTATTCCATAGTTCATAGTGAAAGGCTTCGGCTTCTGTAGTAGCTCAAGTCTGTAAAACTGCACTGCACCCGTGTAGTCCGACCCCTCAAAATACATAATTCGATTCGATCCGATCCTTTCAATACAATAATGCATTAGCCTAGTCAGTCTTAGTCAGCTTCACATAATGCACCATAACGGGCTTTGAAAGTGCACAGCGTTTGGGAGTAGGCGTCCAGTTCCAAATGACCTAACGTACTGAACAACTGACATGTCGTAACATTTCAACCACGTTTCCTTTCACTTCTCTACCTTTCAAATAAACCATGGCATTAAATCGACGGTAGAACAGGAGACTACACGCAGTTAACAAAGTATGGCATTAATGGCATTTAAACTGAAATCTCTCAAGGGGAGATTATAGTATACACCTAAACTAAGCTTCCATACTATCCATACCCTTATATACATTTCTTCCGGAACCTGTGAGCAATCAGTGTACTGGAAAACTGTAGCGAATGCTTTACGTTTTGAGTCAAGTTAACAACAAAGTTGCGTCGACAGGTACACACGTCTCCCATGGGTCCATGAGCAATGTCACAGAGAGAATATTGGGTTTCGCATTGGCAAAACACATAAGTAATTCCAAAATCCCCACGAGTAAATTTTCAAGTCGGATTTTAACCGGATCCAAAACCCCATGACCTGTTCTACGGAAGAATGGACACATTTATGTGCACGTAGAAGTGGGCACTAACTTTGATTTGATACTGTGAAACTATCATAAAAATGATTCTGGGTTGTGAATAAATCTTTTATAATACTTTCCAGATGTATACCTTCTTTTTTGCAAGTACTATAGGTAGGCACTAGGTAGTAAGTGGAAGCTCTCCTACGAAATGTGGTAGTTTCTCCTTCTGCTACTTTGTCTCTACCACATGTCATGAAAACTCGTATGTACAACACCAAAAAACGAGCTATGAGGTTTTTACTATGGAATTCGCCATTCACAAAGAAACAAAGTTGGATTGAGTCGTGCGATATGCACTCAACTGACGAGTACATTTTTACGTTTTATTTCACAAAAATGTGAACAGTACCAGGGGAAAAGAAACAAGAGTTTGTTTCCTACGTTCCGTTCCTTTCCCTCTATAGTTATACCTTAAAGAAGTTCCTCAAAAAAAGATTCCTTCGACACACACACACCTCTGTCTTTTGTCTTTTGCACTAGCGACTTCAGAAACATTTTGTGTGTGAATCGAGTCCGCAGGGAATCCTAAAAGAAGAAAGAGGTCGACTCGCAAAAAGAGAAACTGTTGACTGCTGTATTTACTATATATATACGAAGTTCCCTGTAACCAACCACTTTCATTCAGCTCAAATGTGTGTAAGGAATCCACGATCCGGCAATTGTCTTGAGATTCCTTCGATTGCGATCATTCATTTTATGACACTCTCCTATCCATTGCAATTGCAACACAGAAAGAAAGCAATTGACACCTTGTAGTTTAATGCTCTGTAAACAAATAATCATAATTGGGTCATGCTGCAGTAAAATGCATGCAGAATGCACGACTCAGTCATTGCCAAAAGAATTTTACGACAAATGTGCGTGCCTTCACTTTTACTTTTCCTCACGCTGGAGTATAACAAATGCACACTGTAACTCTGTAACATAAAATGCACACACTTTTGCACTAGAATAATATTGCTTTGCATAATATTTATGTTTCCTCGCAGAAAGTAAACGATCATAAAATTAGCGTACTAATAATGACGTAACAATTTTGACTGTTTTAAAAAAATGCGCACACGCCATTAGTTTAATTTAATTTAAAGTAGACATAAAGTCATTGAAGCCGTACGATTTTCAGATACGATTTCAAGAATATTGGGAATTTTAACTATTTTAACTAAAAAAAACTTATAAATGATGTTCATAGCAAATTGTGAAGGAAGCCGCTCATTGATGATGCAGCTTAGCTATAGTACAAGCAGACATGCATTGCAAAATTACAGTGACACTGACCTTTCTTTCGTCGTGGTTTGGCCTGTTTCCGGCGGCATCTCGCTGAGCTGGAAATTGGGCTTTGAACTTGGCTGACACTTGCCATCATGATGTTTGGAGCCGGGTAATTAAGCTGTGTAGTTTACCAATGCCAAAGTGGAATCATTAAAGTTGCACATGAAAGGTTGAAGACGGACGTGTATACAGAGGCAAAGTGAGCAATTTTCTCCGTCTTCCTTCCCCCGGATTTTGCACATGGGTTTTTTTCAGAGTAACAATTCATGAGCGTCGTGCACAAAAACGTAAACAAGTTTGCATGCAAACCGCATGCAACAAAGAAAGTTGCATAATGTAAACCGAAAGGTTACTTGTCACTGTTTTTGTATTGTATAAACACGCAAAAAATGGCACAGGTCACAGTTGCATCTTGGTCGTCACTATAACCCGTGCCATAGAAGGTCAACAGGTCAAAACACAGAAGGACAAAGGGAAATGACTACACAAAATAAAAGGGAAAAGGGCCGCAAATAGTAGAAAGTGCACAGGTAAGGTTTACGTAAGTTTGACGGTGTGCAGGAGCGGGTGCAACACATCCACATTGGCAGGACTCGGTGCGAGGACTGATTCAGCTTGCCACCTTGGGTCTGGTCCAGCAGCAGCATCCCAAACGAAGGTGAGCTTTTTCCAACAACTCTTCTCTTGCTCTCTTCTCCACAGACTCTCACCTAACTTCATACGAGACTCCCCTCCCATCCACCACCGTTCTATCCAAACAGCAGCATTTTGTAGAGCTGAATGAAGCAGATGAGGATGCTCTATTCTCATCTTCAACAAACCAACTCTGCCTCAATCACCCCGGTGAGTTTGCTTCTTCAACAACGTGTGTCTACAAAAAGAGATTTAGATATCCTAACACTTCACATCTTCTCCATTCCGTCCTTTCTCACCTTTCCTTCACACCTTAATACCATTAGAGTAAAAGCGCTCTCTCTCTATAAGCATTTTCCCTGGTACTTCCAGTCAGGCACTGCTTTCACTTCCACTTCCAAAGAGCTTTACTTCTCAGCAGGCTACCTTCCTATTTCTCTATGTCTTCACTTCAGGAAACGTGTGCCGTCTCACTTTAGATTTTACAGTCGCTTCTGAAAGTCTAAACCACTTGTAAAACATTTGCACCTTCATGCACACCGACAAACCTGCCACAACCACTTGCATCCCAACGGGGTGCTAACACTATCTGTCCTTATGCCTGCTTTTTATGGGTAAATCGATCCAAAAATTGCCATATCACAAAATTAGCAATTTAAACTCACAGTGTCACTTGTGTCACTCCCAAAACGCTACAACGTTAAGATTTTCTTGGTTTTTCGACACAACAAACTTTGACGTAAACAAATTGACTAAATTCCAATTTGCACTGAAATGTTGGTAAAAAATTCCTCAAAACGCGTCGTATTCACATTTTATTCTTTCCCCTTTTCACATTTTTTGCACACACCAAATCAAATCAGGGGCAATATGGAACTTTTAAACTACGCACACTGAAAGTTTAAAGTTAAAATGTTATCAACTTGAAATTAATTACATCCACGTTATTACGTTAAATGTGGGATTTTCATCGTCACTCCATATTACAGTTCAGAGTTGAGAGGTTTTAAACTGATAACATGTACATTTCGTAGTGTTTTGCCTTTTTGCGTGCTCGATGAGCGATCGGCGATCAGTTTGTCAGTTCAAAAAATGTTATCAACTTGAAATTAATTACATCCACGTTATTACGTTAAATGTGGGATTTTCATCGTCACTCCATATTACAGTTCTAGAGTTGAGAGGTTTTAAACTGATAACATGTACATTTCGTAGTGTTTTGCCTTTTTGCGTGCTCGATGAGCGATCGGCGATCAGTTTGTCAGTTCAATGCTCTATTTTTTCCATTTTTAATGCATGAGTAATTTATTATTGGTGAGTACAAAAACTAATCATTCATTTATCAATATAGAAAACCTAAGGTTGACAAAGCAGTGCAAATATAATTTAATTTCCAATTTTTCCTCGATCATGCGGTCTAAATGTTCACATCGTGCAAAATTAGCTACCTGCAAACTAACAAGCAAACACTACAATGAACTATTGACTTTGAGACACTTTTCCATGAATAGGCATTTTTTGCAAAATGTACTCAAAATGCTGACATGACGTCTCTTTACTTTGACACGCGCACGGTTAAAGCGTTTGAAACCCGTCGACCTAAATTGGAGTTAAACAGCAAACGACACGACTGCTGAGCAATCGTAAACAAAATTAACAAAAGTCCCTTTCACCTCAGAAATCACAATCACAACAACGTTTGTTTCCCATTGTGTACACATGGACTTGTACTAATGGGGAATTAACTTTTGATTTCCAATATCCAACTTATGCTTTTACTGTGGTGTTAACATCAAAACCACATTCTTATCCACCTGCCTGTATCAACGTGAAAAACCACCTGGTCCCGGACACCACAGAACATCCTGTAAACGCATTTACTATTACGTACGTGAGCTTATTATTTGATGTATTGGATCATTTCATACGATTTCATTCATGTCAAACATGTCATTTTTTCAAAGTACGAACACTATGTAATGCATAATGTATGCACCTTTAACTTTTCCGCATCATGAATATTTAAAGTAAAATAATCAACTAGTACGCACATTACAAGAACAAACTATTATTTTATCTATTACATTAATGTGCACGAGTCAATCCAAAAATTAAATGGAATTAATGCCAACAAAAATAATACAAGCGATTTAATCTCATGGACGATATGAATTCCGGATTAAAAACGTTGCACTGTCATTATTTCATATTTATGAAAATGGACAAAATCATCGTTTCAGTTTCAGGTTTTATTTTTTTACACATTGAAGGAAAATGGGGAAACTAGAGACGCTTGTGAAGGCGACGAGCAACTCTTTGGCGCAAAGGAGCCAACAGCCAACTCTCACTCTCACAGACGGATCAGCTGGTTTTGAACTTTGGAAGTGTGTCGTACGTATGTATAGCTAACGTAATAAACAAGGAAGGATTTTATTGGCGTTCGTATCTATTACGTTCAACATTTAATGGGAATTGATATTATTATTTGTGATGTGATCATGATCAGCATGTTTATTTTACAAGATGTGATTTAAAGGTAAAGTACCTGAGTATATAAAGTAAGGCTTGGACAATTCAACGTCCTTTTGTTTATTATTTGATGTAATATAATATTAGATCAAATAGACTAAATTATTCGTAGCTCCTCGAGTGCAAAAAAATGCTAATTGAAAAATTGAAATTGTTTGTATTGTAGATTTTACTTTCATTTCGGAATTTTATTACCCGTGCTCACAAAGAAAAAAATGCCAAGAAGCTGGTGGGATTCATTTTGGAAAGTTATTATTTAATCCCCGAATTTATTCGAGTTTTAGTCAAATCATGGAAGCGTCTAAAGTGAAAAAGAAGTCAAAATCTGCAAAATCGGTAAGAGCATTTTAATAATGTTATTTTGTTATTGGACGGAAGTGCCATGCCAGGTGTCAGGGACTTGCGAGACTGTGACTTCTGATTGACTCTTCTCTTCAGTTACTCTTGGACTTGGACTTACAGTTGCAGTTCAATTTGACAATAATTGGCATTAACATTACATTACAACACGAAAAACACATCTAATCTTTATTCATTTAGCTGGTTTTACTTTAATAAGTCTTGTATGAATTTTTAGGTTTCGACGTCAACATCTCTGCAAGACATTGTTGAGGGATCAGTACCCGATCCACTGAGATTATGAGGAACTTGATGAATTTAAGGATGCAGAAATTGAACAGAATGAACCTGAAGTTGAAGCAGTTAGAGAAGAGGAAGTTGTCGAAGATCATGGGAATGACAACAGAGTTGACGCTTCAGAGAGTTGTTCAGTTGAGTCCAATGAGATGTTGGCTTCCAACGTCATTGATATTGTTGACACGATAGCAGAAGATTCAGTGAAACCAGTTCTGTCAACTGGAATATCTTCGAATTCATCGACTAATTGTGTTGCGGTTGCGACTAGCGTGAAGCCACCAACACACATTTATCCGTCCTTGACAGAGTATGAAGTTTATGAAAATGAGCCTGTACATTTTGAAGATGTTGAACCATGCGAAGAAGCCATCCCTTCAGCACCCTGTCGAATGGATTCAGGGGTTTCGGGTGCATTTTACAGTTTACAATCTGTAGTAGAAGAATCGGAACGAAAGATTGATGTACTGGCTCAAGTTGCTGAAGAATATGAACATGTGGAAGCCAGAGTGATGCCTCCTGCTTTTAAGATATCGTCTATCAAGTCCATGTATGACAACTATTTTTTAGAATCCAAGGAAGAGAAAGTACAGGAATTTCTTTCAACGGTTAAGAGTTCATATGAGGGATTTGAACTTTATGAATTGCTGTGCAATTATTATCGCGTTTACACTCAACTCACGGATTGCGATTTGTCATTGACGTCACTGAAAGAACAGTGCGACGAATTCGAAAAACTAGTGTGGAGTATATCATCTTACACTGTGACGGATCACGGCACTTGTGATGATGACAACGCTGTGACTGCTAGTCATACAGTTCACACAGCCTCGTTTAGTAATCAAGTTATGAATCAACTGAATCGAACTTTAATTGAGATTAAGGAGCTGTTAAAGGATTCTTTCTCCCTTTATACATACTCGGTTCAGCTATGCAAATTACAAATCAATCATTTTTTCTACAAATCTTTTAGTCATTGCAATTTACAGAGCTTCGACGTACAAGGGTACACGTCGGGATATCCGAATCATGACATTGAATCGTATGCCAAATTACTCCGAATGTGCTTGTCAACTTTGTTCATTTTTCTTCGCAAACCACTAATCAATCCGCAGTTTTCACTTGACGTTCAAGATTGGTTGAAGAAATGTACCGGTTTGCTTTTACGGTTTGCAACTATTGATGACCATATTTTTATTTTAAATCACGTCATGCGCTGTCCTCCTGGAACTCTCGCAAAGTGGGCTGCAGCGTTTGTTCAAGTCCCCATCATTCCTAGTATTCTTGAAAACACCGATTGCACTGTCAACTTTGGTCACATTCACTTGGACTACGCTCTCGCCATGTTGTCTTTCGTAGTAAATCCTGTGGCGAGCAGGAGTGATTTCTTAATGGGACAACAAATCTTGAGGTTCAGCCCTGCCGATGCTCATCATCACAGCCTTCAATGGGTTGTAATTGATAGTGATGGCGAAGATGAGCCGGAAGATGTAACAATGTTCAAAGAAAGCGACCTGCTAGCGCTTTTTAATCAGGTTAACCAACAAGCATGCATTACTTAAAGTACTAGTTACCTTATAAAGTGAAAAGTTGACCGAACTAAAGTTATGCTCGGTTCAATATTTTCAGATACCGTTCGAAGATATATTCCGGAGAATTTTATTAGTTACACATCACGGTGATATTGACGAATATGATGTCAGCCGATGTACTGAACATTCAATTTTGAAATTCTTAGCGTTTTCGTCCCATCTTGTCGATACTCTGAGTGAAGGATTAGTTTCTTATTATACTGATAGGTAAGTACACACAAACTATGTACTATAGAGCATTTTTTCATTGTACAAGTCGCATTCAATAGAATTTTTTAAAAACTTTCCTTCACAGATACAGGCAACTGGTCAAACTGATTTCTAGAATGTTACTTCACACTGCGCAATACGCGACCGACCATATCGAAAATTTTTTAGCATTGAATCCTAGTAGTGTTTCAATTCAGCAAGAATATGACGCATTCTTTTTGAAAGTTATTTCTGCGCTTTCAAGTGGAAAAAATATCGGAACCTTACAATTTGTCGCAGCCATGCCTTTTCATTTAGTTTCTACAAGTATGCTTTGGGAAGTTTATGCGGTTTTAACCAAATGGAGTATATTCGATCCGAACCACGCGTTTACTGAGGATATCAACTGTGAATTTGAAAATGAATTGGTGTCAATGACTGATTCGAATTCATTTTACCTTTTAACGACGTTGTCATGTATGGCAATCGCTCGAGATGCATCCGAAGAAGAATTCTGTCGAATTGTGACTCTGCATTTATTCCAGGTAGGTAACTTTATTTCAGACTCAAAATGTAATAAAAAGTTAATTTATTGTTAATTTCATCTCATCACTACAGATCGGGTTTTTAAGTCCACTCACAAGAGATACATGCTCGAAGATAGCACGCGATTTGCTAAGCAGTCTCACTAGAAAATATCCTCATTTAATTTCCGTTTTACTACATACTATTAAACCCAAAATGGATATTCTTGAAAAAGTTATTACAATTTCTTATGCATCAAATATTATACTAAGTTGCATAAATTACGTTGAAATTAACTCCATTAATATGTGCGCTATTTTATTAGATGTCTCTGTTTTTACTGAAAGAGCTGTCGTTTCAGCTTTGGCATCCCTCTGAAATTGATATTAAGCTATTGTTCCATTGGCTGCGTAATTTCTCAACAAATTCGTTAGAGAATCAATTAGGACGATTTATTATCCATTCGTTGAATTGGAACTTTAATGAAAACGGTGATCTTTTTCTTGACTACGAGCTTCATTGTCAAGTAAGCTACTATATTTCCATCGGAAGTTAATTATTAGTTTAGAGGTTGTCCAACTCATCGAATGTTTTTTTCAGGTTGCAGCTTTAATTGCAGAGAGTCTTTCCAAATGGGAGAAATCCCAGGGTTATATTTACGAGAGCGTGAAGCAAGTGTCAGCCTTTACTTCTAGTCGCCCAAATGACAATTGCATACAATGGGCTTGGGACCTAATCAGTCGACTGCACCTCCATGGGTTTGATCGCACAAATAATATTGGGAATTTCAAATTGACGAAAACGCTTAGGGTACGGTGTACTGTCATTTTTTTCAAGGGCATGTTTCTTGAAAATAGAATATGAAAATTGTGCACGTAATTACTTTGTAATTTAGAATCTTCCTTCATTTGAGACTGATGGTTATCTGGAACCATTGAGAAAACTTGTTGAAGAGAAACACCCTTTCGGTTGTTACGTTGCACTTCTTATGACTCCGATTGGCCATTCGCTACCTTTAATATGCTCAAATGGATTTGAATATTTGGAATGCATGACACTAAATTCAAAATTAGAAGCTGTCATTAACGTTTTATTTTACGTCATTCCACTATTTGCGTCGGATCGAAAATCTTTATTGAGCAGTGACAAGTATGAATAATTTTTAAACATACAAAAACTCATCACATCACATATGCCACATTGAAATAACTAAAACGATTTGTTTTACAGATTTAGACAAATCTTAAGCAATATTTTGATAGCAGACATGACGTACGTCCGAATGGCTAAAAACTTGATTGTTGCTGAATTTCCTGGATACTACTTGAATTTAATGGCAAATATGATAACTGTGCAGTTGTTATCGGCAGAGAGGTATACTTTAGCATTTCGTTCATTTCAAATATTTTTCCAGAATGCGTGAGTAATGTTCAGTATTTCATTCTTCAGGTTTGGTACTTCAAAAGTAAAATTACTTCGTCTATGGTTGGAAACCTTTGTCTCGATTGCCGATTGGAACAAAGACAACAATTTGCTGTATTTATTAAATGTTCTCGCAAAGCATTCGTTTTCTAGACCGGACTGTTCGAAATATTTTCTAGAATTTTTCGAATCTAAGTATAAGGTTAGTCTATAACGCACTATAACGCAAAGTTTTGTCACTATAATAATTTTGACATTATTTATGACAACTTTTTTGTGGATCTTTAATTCAGGAAATTCCAAGTAGTAGCACCTCTGGGTTGTCATTCTTATTCAGTTGGACATCGTCAACTACGACATTGTTTCTGAATGCTTCGTATGCCCAAATGCCATATTTGGCGTATTATTTTTTAAACATTGAGCATGCTCTTGAAAATCACAATGGATTTTGGAGATCCGTTTGCCATTCACTTGTTAATCCAAGAATAGCTGTAGATACAGCAGTTAAGGTATGACACTTTCATAGAAAAAGTAATGCTCACATTTCATTGATGTTGATTGGCTTTCCTTGAATTGAATGATCCGATGTTTCGCTTTACAGAAGGCTTGCTCTACGTCCAAATACGCAACTTCGACCAATTATTTGACAATATACCGATGGGCACAGCAAGCCTTGGATACTCCTATTGAACATCCTTTGTCGATCTTATTTTGGACGAAATTTTTCCTGCGTTACTTTCACCGTGTATCATCTAGGTAATATTTGTAATCAATACTACAACCAACTCGGTACCCCTTCTTGATGTGATTGGAAATTATTATTCATTTTTTTTATCTTCACAGTGATTCCAATCAAAGTGGTGTTGGAGAGAGATTTTTCGAGGGAATGATTAACACTGCGTTTGCAAAACGACTAAAGAAACGACTACACGAATTATTTGATTTCTACAGTCAGCAATTATCCGTTCTAGAATCCAAATATTCACTGGAATCTGAATGCAACCCTGCCGAAAATCCCGGATTACGAATCGATTTCTTCCGTCATTGTGCCAAGTATGCAGTTTTTATTGATGCATGCAAACCTATTTCATACTTCATAATAATTAATTATAATCACATTTAACAATAAATTGTATTGTTTTCCGTGTTTAGCCTTGTGAGCGCATTTACGTTGTGGATTGAAGATTCTCAGCTTCACAAAAATACTCTTTATTGTCCAGCTCTTCCACCACAGTTTTTACCGGAGCACTTAATTAGACTTATTGAAGGGGACGAGGTACACTCAGGAGTATTTCAGTACTATTTGATTAATTGAAGGAAACGTTGCTAACTAGTTTAAACCGCTTGCAGACTGAAATGATCGACTATGTCTTTTTCGACGATATTATGAAGTCAGAAACAAAAGATGGAGAACAATACTTAGCTTTTGCGTTCCGTTCTTGCTGGTTCAAGAATGAATCTGTGCAATATTCTCCAATAAGAGATTTTGGCCGCCTGAATCTTCAGGATAATTTGGTCAAAAGATTGCGAACCTACGACAAACCGCTGAGTCCTCCAGACGTTCCAAATTATCCACTTGTGCTACCAACTGTAAATCGTGCAGCATTTTCAGATTTTAAGGTTGCAGCGTCGGCGTTTCGAACACACTTCAAAGTTTTAACGGATTATGCACAGTATGATTTAATTGTTTAAACTTAGCTATTTCCTAGATGTAAAAAATTGAGACCTCCTCGTACTAATAATGTTTTTTGTTTTTGTCTCAGGGTTTTTTGTCTACAAGTTTCTCAGCATACTGCATTGGATTGCTCATTCTGTGAAGCACTTCCTGAATTATATAGTAACATTGACACGGAAGCCGTAGTGAACGCACGGTGCAGTGGAGGCAAGAAATGGAAAGCATGTTCTGGTCCTGCGAGAATTACGTTTCAAGTAATCTTAATCTTAATTCTTAATTACGAACAATTCACATTAAGAACGTTACTGATCTTATTGGTGTATAATGTTACTAATGTTTACGAATTGTGTTTAGTTTACAGAAGGGCGTTTAAATGAAAGAGTTGGTCATCAAATTCAGCTCAATCGTACTGAACTACAAACATTAATTCGGCAAAAATCAATTTGTCCTCCACCAGAATCCGTTTGTATTGCTGCTGTGCTCATGGAAGACTTCATAACGTAAATGCACTTAGTAACTTACTGTCGTTATTGTAAGGGCTGTAAAATTATCATGAGTAGACTTAACCGTAATTGGCTATTATTATAGAAATCTTGTGTTATGTCATCGTAATACGCATAAGGAGACAACGGAGAAAGTGCAGTATCTTCAAGTTGGGATTGATTTGTTTTACAAAATCGTTACTTTGTTAACTGAAGACACTGATTACTATCCACCCACAAAACAGTTGTTGTCCTCTCTCTTGGAAGTTCTCGGTTCTGAATTTATTGCCCCTGAACCTTTACAAGCCAAGAAGCTTGTGCAAATATGTATACAAAATCCAAAATTGGTCGGACCACTAGCCCCGCATATGAATTTTACAAAAACAACTGGTGGGGACTTTTTGGAAACATACGCAGATGTTGTTCGCATTCCTAAAAAGGATTCCGATTTGGCTTTCGTTATTTTGACTAAGGTAAGGTTATGTTGTTATTTTTTGTGCTTTCTCCTCAATGTAGTACCTACGTTGTAACATATGTGATTTGATTTGAAATTGAATGAAATAATAAACGAATTTTGTAGCTGGACATTTCGAATTGGTTAAAGAAAATGAAACCAACAGCAAATGAACAGTCCCAATTAATATCATTGATATGGAAAGCGCTGTCAGACGGTCCTGTTCTCCCGCAAGATACCGGAAGTTTAATGGTCCACGGAGCATTTAGAAATCAGTTGAAAATTTTAATTATGTTTAATTTCCCTCTTCATTATAACGAAATGTTAAATTACCTGCTATTGGGAAGTGAAAAACAAACCGTTCCTGTTGTTGTGTGGTATGACTTTTTAAATGCATTAAGTGGAAACACGATTAAGTTTCGAAGTGGGATGGACGTGTTTGTCAAAAAAGGAGATGTCAAGCAGTTTGCAACTGAAGCATGCATGCTGCAGTTACAAGAGGTACTTTTTTCTTGCTCTTCTTGCTAACTTGTAGCATATTTACCACAAGACAATTAAGACTTACTCTGGTTATTTTTAGTTACTGGAAACCGTTCGTTTACTCGCTGGGCATTTCACAAAGGAGAGATTAGCCTATGGAATTTACGGATTGTATCCAAAATACAGAGCATACGTTGAACCTATAGCTTGTTTCGTACAAATGATTTCTTACTCTATTGTGGCGGCTTCGCTGCGTAATGCGAACGGCAATCTTTCTCACAGCAGTATGTTCATTAGTTTATAATCAAATGTTTTTAATTGTTCTGGAATTGAGTGAAGTAATTGAATTTCAGTTGTTGAGTCAGTATGGCCAGTCATTCGTGACATATATTGCCCATGGATTCTTCCTTACGACTACAACATGATTCAACAAAACTGTGCACATTGGATTCAACAAATGAATTTTGATGCTACAAGTGTGCTACAACCGTGGATAGCGACGGATTCAACTCTTGCGATGCTTTTCGTCAATGATTTTACGGACTCGTTGATGTTTTTGGTAGAAACTTTGCCAGGTTTACTAACTTTTCCTATCATCAGTGATTTGATTTGCATTATTACATGACATGCTAAAAAATGCTTACATTTATGTCATTTTATAATTCACATAGGAGCGAATGCATTGTTTTCCCATATTTGGAATTTCTACGTTGCTAGTTTTGCGCAATCGGGTGTGAAAGAGCACGTTCTGAATGTTTTACATCAGTGTTTTATTAGTATTCCCTGGGCTATGTTTTGGCCTACGTTTAAGGACTTGGACGTCATGAGTAAAGTATGGAAACACCTTTCCTAAATTATTATTTTTGGTTGTGACTTTAATAGTTTAATGTCGTTGTAGGTGACTGAAAAATATTTACCATCAAGTCATAACTTCTTGGGTGTCGTGTTTCCTCAAATAGACTGGAAAATATGGATTAATCAATTTGCAAATGAAAATTTAAGTAACCAAAACGCGATTAATAAAGCATATGCGCTTCTACTAAATGTCACAGTTAGACTGTCGAGTGATACCGTCGCAAAAGAGGTTTGTTACTTTTGCAACAAATTCTGGATGTCACTTTCACTCATTGTCGTCATTTTCGAATAGCTTTATTACTTTAACGTTGATATATTACTAATATAGTCACCTTCATGGAAAGTTGTAATGGATTCCATTCAAAATTTTGATTGGAGTTACGTCACATCAGCTTTCTTGGAACCAATACTGAACTGGTACATGATGAGCACTGACCCACGGGTTGTACTTTCATTGGATTCTGCCCATCACATGGAGATTGCGTCTCTAAAGTATGTCCTGTCGACTGAATTTTAAACATTATTCATTTGCATTTTGAAGCACAAAACGTAAACACGTAATGATTGAAGTAATTATAAATGAATTATACTCTCGATTCCAATTCTATGCAGGTTACTCAAATTCGCTTCCGGATATACTTCTACTAGAGAAGAGTCATTTATGCCATCAACTCCTTATTCTGTAAAAGTTAATCGGGGCGATTTAAATCGTAAACGATATTTGTTTGTGAGATCGTACGTCCGGCTTATTGTGGCAGCGTCATCGAAGCATAAGAATCTGTTGGCATCTCATGTGTTGCATTTTGAGAAAGCTATTCAAGAGCTCATTGATGAAATCGTCGCTGTCATCAAGAATGAATGTGAGGATTTTACAATAAAGCACAACAGTCATCATCACTTGAACGTATCACTTATTGATCCCGTCTTAAAGTGATATCTTATTTGTTTACAGGTCAGAATAAGGACGAATTCATGCCAGCCTTGAAAGAGCTGATTTCTTTGATGACTAATCATTATTTGGGTACTGTGACTCGCAATGCCCTGATTCATTGGTGTGAGATGCACAAAGACGCTCCATTGTTGCTCCTTTGTGGTATTATTCAGCTAAGTTTTGGATCCAAACTTCCACCCTACGTCACGGCTCCTCTCATTGAAACGTGCATTCAGCTTTCATTTCAGCATGAGGGTAAGTGTACCGTAAAACTGAATTATATTTAGAAAATACTTTTAACAATCAATGTATAACGAAGCGCTGTATCCTTGAACTTTTATGTTAGCCACGAGTTGGGACATTATCATTGATGCTACAGCACTTACACACGACCAAGGGGAAGTGGCAACTTTCTTTGACGTAGCTTCTAAAGATGGCCATTTCTTGGTCCTTTATTGTTTACTTGTGAAGAGGTTTCATCATTTATTGGTTGGAAAAACTCATGCCTTAGCAAACATTTTGGATCTCTTGAAAAATATTAAGCCGAAGTAACAGTTTTTGCTATTCCATATTAATACACTGCTATTATGAATAAGTAAACAATAAATCGGTAAAGTAAATACATTTATACATGGCACGAATGGAATTTTCAGAGAGTCCAACGAAGCTGCACTTCCTCTTCTCTTTACCATTGTGATTAAACTTGTGATCCACATTCATGCGGAATCCGTCGACGTTGATGCAAATGCAGAAAAACACATAAGAAAGTTTCTTCTCGCTTTTGCACAACTTTTATCGACAATGGGAGACGATAAACAAGGATGGGGGCTACTTGGTACACTTGGGCTTGGGAAGGCTTCACAGTTGAGCATTCGGTTAGAAATTATTTAATGTAATATTGTGTACCAACCAACGACCAGATGGACTAAATTATTAGTAATTACAATATTGTTTATTGAACTTACCTGTTCACAGGGGTCGACTATTTGCCCGGAGCTTAAATATTTACGTAATAGCTCAGCTTCCAGTTAATGTGCCAATTAGGATGAAATGTGACAGTGATGGCCATTTTGGTGCCATTCAAGAGGATTCTGTCGTCAAGTAATTCAAATGTTTTAATGATTATTATTAAAGATACTTTTCGTAGAAGAAACTCGATCGAACTATAGTAGCATTAAAATAATGTTTTAGAGCGCATCCTGATTTGGTCTCACTGATCGAAAAATTCGAAGCATTGAAATTGAACCGACAATATGCCGATGTGATTGATGCAATCGAAACTGCCATGGATTTCATAAATAATCCAGCAAATTGCCTTCTGCAGACTGATGTTTTCATTGAAAAATTAACAGCTTGCCTTTTCACGAAGCAATTTTTGAAACAAGGTTGTTCCAAAGCGTTGTAATGAAATGATGCTAAAGTGCTAACTGATAAATGGTATTTAGTGCTAACTGCTAACTATGTGATTACGAAAATAAATTATATTTATAATATAAACGCCATTGTAAAATGTATAGCTTAATGTTCGTTCCTATTGTGTGGTACATTAAAAATGCAAACAATATTTTGTATGAGGATGAAAGGGAATCCAAAGTATGAATTCGATTTTTCATTCATTTCATCACCGAAACCGAATAGAATAGAGATTATTGGCACTAGCACAATGCACAATCAAGGCTGCTGAATGATCAAATATCACTGGCATCACCAGAATCATCACCATATTTTGAGCATTTCTTTAGTTGTTTTGCACTATTGATTTATGACTTTTGAAAAAATTCGGTTTAAAAACAATAAAAAACGATGTGATTTAAGAATGTTATCTTGAATCATAAAATGTAAACCATAAAAGTCTAGAATGTTGAATCGTGATGTAACTTGATGGGAAGTGGATCATGTAGTCATTTAGTTAATAAAATGTAAAAAAACATCATCATCATGCATTACCTTCATGGGTTTCGCGAATACAGCAAATATGGAATGCCTTTTACATAGTAGGTTCATAATTATTGGTAGTTTTTGTTTTTGTTGCCGCTTGAGGTGTTCCTTTTGTCAAACTTTCTGCCATGCACGAGAGCAAAAAGGGGGTCGTGATATGTACATTATGATGAAGGGTTTGCTTGGGCATTAAATATGAAATGACTCGTAATTATTACTGTTTCGGCGGTTCTCTCCTTTAACTTTCTGAAGACGAAAAGATGCACGCCAAGCCAACACACACTTTTAACTGTATAAAAAGATACACAAAACAACAGAAACAGCCACTTCTTTCTCCTTTCGGACAGGTAAAGGTATAATAACATTTTAAAAGTGGCAATATTATCGTTACCTATTTGTTTTTTACTTTGATAGATAATTGAACCTAATTAGGTCAGAGAGTCATAATAAACAGGACGAGAGGACGATACGATGCGATGAGCTATTAAAACAAAATTTTCTTTGTCTTTAGGTCTTTATAGCTCATTGCGTTTTTTCATATTTTCTTGTTAAACTATACAGAAGCCTTTGCTGGCCTTAGGTTATAATTTTTACAAGTGATGTTTTAATGGGAAGATTGTCGAATATACACATAAGCTATGCAAGTGGCAGTGCTTCTTGTTCTTACTGCACTTCTTCATTAACACGAATTTATCATACAGTGATTTGTTAGTGGATGTTTTCATGTTTTGTTGAGAATGATAATGATTTGTCAGGTTGACCATTAAAGCGCAATTTACGTTTTGTGTAAAGTACACATTATCTATATTTATAGACAATACAAGATCACTTGCATGCAAACCATTGCAAACCAAGTTTAATTGCATGCAGGTTTACACTTCAATCTATGCACAAAATGATAATCAAACGTGGTTAATACTGTCATTCATTCCCATCAGATCTCAAACGATACTGAAACATGAAACTGTTGCTCAGAATTCTACGTACATAATCGAAACCACATAAACCGACAAAAATCATAATAGCTTTATTATTATTTATTATATTACATGAACACTTTGACACTGAATCTATTTGTGCAGCTTATATGATAATCTTATTGTTGACTTGTTTGACTGTAATTTGACTCATCGAAGTGAATCATCTCCCCGCATGATGTTTCCTGTTTTGAGTGTGCGATAAACAGATTCTAAAGTTCAGATATGAGCTACTTAGCAGTAGTGATAGGCCGCATGCAAGTGGGAGTATTCTCGGGTCTCGGGTATATAAAGAGGTCAAGTCGAGTCAAGTGTTCATTCGTAGAAACTTGTGTCAACCAATTACAAGTCCTAAGACAAGGGTCATTCATTCGGGGAAACGGTAAACTCTCCAATTTCCATTATCCAACATTTATCCAGACAATTCTTGTGAAATTTTTCAATTTATTGCAATAATCATTTTTAATTTTTTAAGAAACTCAAAATGGCAGGCGACAAAGCGACTCTTGCTGATACTGTATTTCTAGAAGCCCGTGGAGAATCTGAAAATGGCTGGGACGCAGTTGCTCACTGCATAATGAACAGGGCGGATCAAAATAAACCACATTATGGGGGATCCAGTGTGAAAGGTGTCTGTTATCAAAAGTACCAATTTTCTTGCTGGGACGGTATCTCCAACAAGGACGAGTATGTTTCCAGAAATTTCAGGAGTGATGGTGACAAAGCGTTATACAAGCGCATTAAGACGAGAACTGATGCAATATATCAGATGACTAGAGCACAGCGTGTACAAAGGGACCCAACCTTCGGATCAGACCATTACCATAATCCAAGTAAGGAACCGCAGAATTCCTGGAAGGACAAATGTCAGTTTAAAACCAGGATTGGAAATCATGATTTCTACAAGCACCCATAAAATAATCAAAATCAAGAGGAAGAGCGTCCCAATCAATTCAATTTCAAAATCAATTCGATTTCATTAAAGTTTGAAATTATTAGCTATATTACAGTTATATTATTAACCTATTAGTAGAAATCTTAAAAACAAAAAATAGCGTCTAAAAATAAAGTTAAATTGGGAGCAAAGAAAGTTGAGTTTTGTAAAGCGTAAACTTGCATACCTTTTTTCTGCATGGTTAGGTTGAATGTTTACTAATTCATAGTGACTCATTTAATTTAAGGACACAAAGGATTGGTCATGGTCTTTGTTACACACTTAAGAGTAAGAAGAAGAAAGTTTAATGAAGAAAGAAACGCTGAATACAATTGGGTTTATAAGGCAGATTTTGATCTTGAAAATGTATTCTGGGAATAACTATAGCGTGGCATTTTGTGCCCTTTGTGCATTTCCGGAGAGTCTGTTTTTTGTATAAAAACATGTTTCATCTTTCATGTGCTAAACAATGAAAAGGAAGATGAACGTGAGTTCAGGCTTCTCTCTGAGCTCAGCATACTAGTGGCACAACGATTTCGGTATAGGAATATAAAAGTACCATTTTGTAAAGTTATAATAAAATTAAAAATGATTATTGCAATAAATTGAAAAATTTCACAAGAATTGTCTGGATAAATGTTGGATAATGGAAATTGGAGAGTTTACCGTTTCCCCGAATGAATGACCCTTGTCTTAG
>JABASF010000345.1:0-45782 GCA_019776145.1 Harlomillsia oculata | reverse complement strand
CAAGGCAAGATGTAATTAAAATCTGTCAACACTCAATGTCAACTTTTGACTCACCTCTTTTAATGGGAGAGAGTGAGGAGATCAAAGGAACAACACCCGACAGGAGCAAAAGCTAAACGACAAACGGGTAAAACTGACCTACTGTATAAAGATGTGTAATATTTAATAAAAATGCGGTAAGAAACCTCCAGAGGTGAAAGCTATACGATTGGGCATCGAGACTTTGCATCCTGCATCTTGGCATCTTGGTATGTTCTATGTTATGGTGGTATGTTGTTGTTGTTGTTGTTGTCACTATCGTCGGAAAACGAACGGGAGGAAGAAGCGAGCACGAGCAAAGCCAAAAAGGAACGAAAATGAAGGGTAAAATATGTGTAATGTGTGCTAAAAACCAATGGGAAAATGGCAAGGGGATAGAGCGAATGGCAAATGTATAAACCGTAAACACAAGTAAGTGCGTTGCCGTTGCGTTCTGCTGAGATGATGAGAACGAGGCAAAGGCAGGGAACGAGTGAACGAGCGATTTGTGTGTGTAGAGTGTGGCCTGTACAAGTGCGCCGGTAGAGTTGCCATACAGTCAGTCGACTGATATCAGTCGGTAGAAGCGCAGCGTCAACGTTTCGTCCCGCCTTGTACACACTAAAGTTTGTTTCATTCTTACAACCAAGCCAATTCTGTAATTTCTCTGTTGTAATCAAATGATCAAAAACCATTGACAATCCCTAGCCTCCGAACATTCTCGGACAACCAACCCGTCATACATCAATTCTGGAAAGAGCTCCTGAGCCCTTGTGTGACAACAGCAACAGCGCAAAAAGAAGTTGTGAAACTATACAATACGGACTCGGAATAGTGACTTTTCCCGTGTCTCGGATTTCCCCGAAAAAGTATAAACCGTAACTACTTCGGTCTCCGGTGAATTAATAATAGTGTGAATTACTATAAACAAAAGAGCGCAGGTTTGCAAAAGTGGTTACATTTGATTCGTCCTTAGTGATTATTTGCATGCCTGTGTCTTTGCATTTGTGTGGAAACAAAAAGTACAGTGAGGTGAATTCGAATCACATGAAGATTCGCGTTTGACAGTCGTGGAAAAATTTGATATTGTACTTGTGAATTTGGATGTCGCTTTTTGGATTTTAAATTATTGGATCCAGGATGCATACCGGTGGATTATTACTTCTTCAGCCTCGTGCTGGTGAGTGTTAATTACTTTTTATTGCAGTTTTGACGCTCGTTTAAAAAAGGGTTTATAAAACAGTCAAGTTTTTTATACTATCGGACACGAGCGGAAATTGCTCATGTGTAACTGCGAAGTAATAGGATCGCATTCGTGTTTATTAATATAAAACTTATGGAGTCGTCCAAGTTGTAAATACTATAACTAATTCAATTCGCATGAGAGAGAGAGAGATGAGAAACTCAAAGATGAAACTTTAACTCGGTTCTTCTCCCTCGACTTCGTTTCTTCTTTCTCGACTTGCTCCTAAGCCACTTTACCACCAAGTAAGGAGAAATAAGAGGAAAACTTGATTTAGAACTCTAATCAAATATTTTGCGCACTACCCGGTGTTCTAACTATTAGTAAGGGTTTTTCCTATTTAGATCCTCCATATGTTGTAATCTAGTGGTCTTCAGTTCCCATCTTTCCAACAACCCAACAAGCTTTTTCCTTCGCGTGATGCTTTTCAAGTTAAGCATGATATAGTTGATAGTGTTTAGCTGTTAGGTCGCATATGGATACAGTATAATAGTATGATACGTGCACATTCTAGAGATTTTAGTTTATTCGTCTTTCTGGTTTATCATTATATGAGGCGTTGAATCTTCCCATTTCAAACCTTTCATCATCATCGCATATTGGCCTGGAGAGGTCCATGACTTGAAACTTTCTCCAGAAGCTATTTTTAGTGCGTTGTCAGCATGCACTTGAACCTCACGCTGCTTGCTACCAGCTTGTGTGTGCCAAGCGCCATGCCAAAACCCTGTGTATATTCTGAATGTCAATGCCTTTGAAAGATCATCATTGCGCAAACGAAAACGAGACACTGGGTCTCGGTCTCACAAAGCTTTGTGCCAAACGCCAAACCCAAACCCGAGTTCCATTTCCCCCAGTAGCAAGTGTACTTGACCTTCTCGTGTGTTTAGAGCATATCAATAACCAATATACTAAGAGTTTTATTAGATTGCTCTTGGTTTTCGTTCTCATGCAAGATGAAACTCTTGAGTACCTATTTAATGTCTGTCCAGTTCTTGCTTTTCGTATGGTTTCTTCTCTCATCATGGTCTCATATTGTACTACATTTTTGATAGTGAAGACGAATGATTTTGATAAGTGTAATTGTTAGCAGTGTGAGTTGTGCTCGTGGTTATGCTTATGATAATGATAATGACGTTGTTGCTGTTAATTTATTAGTCATTAGTGGATAATATAAATATTAGGTGGAAAAACTTGTAGGAAAAGAAGTGAATGGGAAATGCATAGAAACCTATGGACCCGAAGGCGTTTCCGTATATTACAGAATGCTTGTATCACCTTCACTGCAAATTGTGTTACGAAGGGACAAGCAAAAATATAACTTCCTGAATATTAGCAAAGGTGTCAAGTTAATGCAACTTCACCCTATCCTGTATGCGCAAAATGCTTTTTTTGGCGAGTTGTGTTGTGCTTGTGAGTGGTCCAATGTAATGGTTCGTAATTATCATGATGCAAGTTTGGGTTTCCAGGATATGCAGAAATTACGTACTCACTCTTGAATGAAGGAGTAGGGAAAATGTTTATAGCATTCTCCATGTTACAGTGCTGCTGGCTGTGGTGTTGAGAATTATGCGGTGGTATAGTTACATTCTTACATTGTAAAATTGTAATGTAAACAGGGCAAGCTTATAGCAAGTGAAGCTCTCGAAATGTCCGCTTGGCCTAGACAGTGGTTGTGTATGGTAGTGAAACGCATAAAGGTTACAGCACGAACGAAGTGTATAAACTCTCATATAAAGTCGATGCTCGACACCACAGTTGATGAACTCATCAAAGATTATTATCTTAAGACTTTATGGCACACATCCCCATGAGAATACGAGAGAGCCCCTCTCGACACGAATCAGGGTCACTTCCTCTTCCACCTTTCCTTTCTGATCTTTCAAGGTTTCCTTCGTAATATGTTGCACCGTGCTACTGGCACAATGCTCATTGTTTTTCCGTACTCCCTCAGTCTCATCTATATACTCTCACTCTATAGACAAACACACGTCGCCTACTCACACACTTACCCATATCATCGACCTATCGCAAAAATTAATGTATTCTACTTACAGCCTAGCATTGTTTCCTCACTCATTCCATGACTTTGTTCATCGTACTCCTCAAAGTTGTTGTATACAAACTACAAACTTTACAAACATGTATGGCAATACAACTTTATATTCTTTTTTTTTCTTCTTTTCTTCTTCTCCTTATGGAGAATTATTTTTGCGTATACTCCTTTGGAACAACGTCATATCCAAATGGCAATTGGCCAGTGTTAAAGACTCGTTCACAATTCATGTCTTCCTCTCTCTCTCTCGTCATATCTCTCTTCATCAGTTATCAAACAATGCATTCTATGCGACTATGGACACTTGAAGCGTCGTGTTCTATGGGGTTTGTCTTCCGTTATTTTCCACAGGGCATGGCACTAAATTGAATGTACTCATTGTACATTTATGACTATGAAAACGAATTACAGATGATGATTTTAAAAAATGTGCGGACCCTTGGTTGGCTTCAGTTTTATCGCAATTAAAGACCTTAGAGTTGTTCAATTCATCAACATGACTTAAACAGTACAAGAAGATGTTTTGATCTTTGTCCTGGCATAAATATACTGTTGTCTTCCGCTGATGCATGATGCTCAAAGATGATCTTCAAGGCAAAGGAATCCTTGCTTTGTGTGCTCCGGATGACAGCATTAGGGAACATCAAGTTCATGGGCTGTAGGTTAGGGTTTGGACAGCTCGCTTTGAGAAGGAGGGTTTGGCTGAATTTCTTGAGTGTTTGAGGATGAGAATGATGACATTCATATTCGTAGCATTGCACCGTAAAGCATTGCGAACATCAAAAGGATGGGACTTTACTCTCATCATTTAACTTTTTTTTGGGAGGAAGCGTATTGAGGGAAGATGTCAGTGATAAAAGACGAGGCAGATGAGTGAGATGAGAAGGAAGAAGTGCCTGTGGCGACGTTGACAAGGAGACAAGTTAAAAGAGAAGGTTGAGGTTGAGATAAGGGGAAAATGAGGGTTTGAATCTTGTGTTTGAGACTCGCATGATATCAATGCAAAAGTGTTTCACGACCTCATTTCCTTAAAATGAAGATTCAATCGCTTCGCTTCAACTGACTGTCGTTATGCAAGTAATCCTCATTTTCCTATTCGAAGTAGCACACTGGTTTTTTTACATTGTGCTTTACCAAAGTACGATTCACTGTCAAAATTCATTCAGACAGCCTCAGGCCTAAGTGGAAGTAGGACTTTTGTTTCCATTTGTTTCCATGCCATACGTTCAGAAATTGAGAAAACGCACTGGAGTAACCAGCACAATCATTTGCATCATGTATACGGATGACGGCAAGTGAGACGACTCATTGTTACTTTGATCACGCGAGTAGCTTAAAGTATCGATAATAAAATCCGCCGACTATTCACTTCTTCTGGCTATGGCTGACTCTTTCACCGAGTAATTATGAGTGATTTTGGCGTTTTGCTTGTTGTGCTGTTTGTATTGACATAGGCCGTGAAGCTGTGATGAAGCTAATGAATGAAACACGTTAATCGAGTGATGCGTCGACGACGACATTCGTGTCCATCATCGTAGACGCTGACACTAACGCCCTTTTGCAGCGTGACTCATTTATTCACTGTAGAATCATTGTCAGTGGATGTGGAGCAGAAGAGTCACCTGGCTAGTATTAGCGCATTTTCCCTCTCTACTATTCTACTCCACTTCCTCTGAGCTTATGCCAATCTCCGCAATATTATACATTGCATTAGCAGTACAGCAATTCCTTTGTAGTGTTTCAACTTTAAGTGTTTGAGTTTTTTTTCCACACGGTCACGGCGACGTGATTGTGGAAATAGCCGCGTTCTCTTCTCTTTGCTCTACTTTTCCCAACCTCACGTAACACACAGCGTAGAATTGAGAGTGGCCTAGCATGCTTTTTTGCTCTACTCTTCATCTCTGATGCATGCAG
Organism: Harlomillsia oculata; assembly: GCA_019776145.1. Taxonomy (NCBI): domain Eukaryota; kingdom Metazoa; phylum Arthropoda; class Collembola; order Entomobryomorpha; family Oncopoduridae; genus Harlomillsia; species Harlomillsia oculata. The sequence continues at coordinate 40,554 of JABASF010000345.1, read as the reverse complement.
CAGCTCTCATTGTTATTGACCTTATTGAGGCCACAGATAACCGACAGTCTCTCACTGCCACTTCCGCACAACAGATTGACCTAGCTCTGTTTCCCAACATTTATTCTATGTTACTATGTGTTCCTATCCTCTAAACATGTAACTATACGTGTGTATTTTACATTATATACTATACCAAACGCAGTGTGCTATTGTTTTCTCTGCTCCACATTCTTCTCATGTGATCGTATAACTAGTAGTCTTCTTCATCTCTATTACAATTACAAGTCTCCATTTCTCCTATTTCTACAGCTGTAAATGTCATTTTCTATCATTCTACCTCCATGCAAACTTCCATTGTTTTCACGGACAGTGCTTGCCTAAAACTGCATGCCTGGTCGCCTGCTTCGGTTGTGTATGAAATAGAACACATTGAATGATCCACCCACATGAATGGCACAAATCCATTCCATTAGGCCAATCTTTATGCATTGGTGTCATTGTTTGCACGCTTGGAGTAAATATAGAATTGCTCACAATGATGTGCATCAGGTGTACAGCTTGTTGACTTGTTGACCGAATCATTCTGTTCGGAGTGTGAGAGTAGGACAGCATGTTTACCACTATATAGATGCATTCCTATAGACTGTTGAATGCGATTGAATGGCGGACGTGTGATTATCCCGCTGTGTTATTAATGTCAATATGCCAGCTTAAACAGCCTTCAACTTGACTCTTAATAGCGAAGACAAATAACATTTCCTTGTAGGAATCACACATGCTACCACAAACCTTCTCAAATATTAGGTCATCGGGCCTTCTGCCTTCTTTTGCTCATAAATAAACCTTATGCAAGATTGTTTGTGTCATGGTGTCGTCGTAAGAGAATTTTTAATTTTACTTCACCCTACGCCAAACTTTACATGTTTGCTTACGAAAGAGGTCGGAAGGGTGGAAAAAAATAAAGGTAATACTTGTACTTCCGTATTGGATGGATGCAGGATATGGAAATGGAATTGGGGTTGTGAGTTGTGTTGTGAGCTCTCCGCTGCTGTGTGTGTGATCGAGATAGAAGAGCCGATTGTATGACAAGTATATATTTACACGGTTGCACATAGATGAAAAGGAGGAAACTCCGCCGTAGGACGTTCGTTTGCTTACATTGGAATTGGAATGTAATGTAATATGTAATGTAATGTAATAATATGTGCTTTGACTGAGGTTCTGGCAATTTGTTGGATGTTGTTGTTGACGTTGACTCTTCTGTATGGACACATATTTAAATTCAAACAGTGAGGACTCTCTAGACTTAAAGTGAGGAATGAACAAGGAAGGAAGCAAAATGCGAAGTGAGTCAGAGATGCGACGCAGAATAATATAACAAAAATGATGATATGAGCATGATGCGATGCAGTAAGCAGTTTATAGTAGTACGTAATAGGGACATTATAGGAATTAAGAATGCATGTTTATGCTATGTTCAAAGACTTAGGCTTGTGTGTTTGTGTGCGGATAAGAGCAGGAACGTTATTGCTCAATATTATGTGCTGCAATATGAATGATGCAAGAAGGACTGGAGGAAATGAAGTTACGGAAGTTGAGATGAAGGAAAGAGTGAGCTGAGGTCGTGGCCAAGGTTCCTTTCGACAAGCGGAGTGGCATGCAGTCGCATTTCGCTTCGTATAAGATTCTTGTTTTCCAAGTCACGATACAAACAAACGCATAGCAAATAAGCAAGCAACAAGCAAAATCATGTACAGTATGTAAAGCCACAAAGTGATAGTTGTGTATTTTCCAATCATCCCAGCACTCTCCTTTGTTATGATATGATGTTTTGCATGCAGAGCATTTGAATATTTTGGACTCTCGTAATACTCGTTTCAGATTACGTTATAATCTTGAAGGAGGCTAACCTTGTCAAGGAAGAAAATTGCCTTTATTGCCTAAGTTTGTGAAACAGGTGCTTATTACAAGGTGCACTTTTAACATTGCCACGGTTAAGGTTCTATTCTATACTACCTCAACTCTTGTACGCATTTCATTTCCGCCATGCAAATCATTCACAAGCGTTGAAGGCTGAATTCCATAAAATGAGGAAGAAGTGTGCGTTCAATAAGGATTGACTTCATACTTCATAAATAAAATACATACAGATGAAACCTTTTGTAAATTCATCTGTTCTCTATTTTATATCTCATTTCCTAAATGCAAGTATCAATATTTTTAAAACTCTTCTCGCACTTTCCTCGTTTGATCCACTCATTCACTCATTGTCATGGCAATTTGACATTTAGTCAGGTCAACTGTTCACATGTACAGTATAGCAATGTCAACAGAAGCAGCACAGCTATATTTTTCAGAGTCATTGTAATATGTAGGTGTACAATGCAAAATTAGATCTGATTGTGCTCGTTCCGACAGATACATAAGTGAGGAAATTGTGAAATATATGTTATAATGTTATTAATGCAAATATTTAATTTTAAATCATCGTAGATTTGACGTGACACAATATTACGTTGTTTATTATTCCCTGAACTCACATCGTGTGAACGTAGCACAAATAATCGGAAACGTTTGCAATTCAATGTCGTGCTGATTTCATCACTGAGCCTATTTGTGCATGGCATGATGCAACATTTGATTACGTCGGCTACGTTTATTTGAATGACATTCACAGCAGAGTTCATAATTTCGAGTGCTTCTGATTCACGGGAATTGTTTGAGTAGGAGCAATGATTCCAAATTTCAAGTTTTTGTGGTTTGACTATTATTGGAATATACATAACGATGACGATTAGATTACATGTACATAATATGTCATGCAAAAAAGATTAATGGGACAATCACTTCATGGTTATGTAGAGAAGTAGCAGATGAAAAAGGAAGCAAAACCAATATAAATTAGCACTTTATGCTACATTAGTTATTTAATAATGACGATGATGATATAAAAAGTACTAGGAATAGCATTATAATTAGAATGCTTAGAGTAATATGCATAAGTATAAATGAGGGAAAGGTTTGAATAAGAGTGATGTGATGACTGCACACGGCTGTTTTTCCAGCAGATCGTGTGCCGACTGCTTTTTTGGGTGTATGTATGAATAAGACTAACTTGCTAATAGTGGAGCAAGTTTAAGCCACGGAGTTCGGTGCACTCTTATGAGTTGAAATGCGTGGTTTAGTTGGTTGGGCAAGTGGTTCGGGGGACAGAAGCGAACAAATGGAAGAGGAGCGAGAGAGGCAACGTGCTTTATGTAATGAATCAAAGGACTTACGTAATCAAGGTGACCTCCGGGACCGGGGTTCCTGCCCGAATGAGTGATAGTCCGCTGCGAAGGACGGCAATGCTTACTGCTTGACACAATCCAACTTCAACTGCAAAAAAGTGCAAACCTCTCTTTTACCATCTTCCTCTTCTCGCAGCACGCACGCGTTGCCGCCTTTGAGAACCAAAGGATTCAGGATTCAGCACAAATTCACTCACTTAAGTCCTTATCCTTACTCACTCTTGAAGTTCTTCGTCTTTCCTGCAAATCTTGGTAGATTATGCCGACTGACATTCGGTGACAACGTCTTCTCTCTTCTTGTGCTCCCGGCATTCACAAGCTATCAACGAAACGTGATATTGTTGCTCGTGTCTCTAAGTGCCCCAGTGACCCATGAAACTTGCTTCATTGTGTTTTGGCTGCTTCGTGAAGCCACTTGCACACACTTTTCTTTGTTTATGTGTCTCATCTCAGCTCATTCGTTTCCGTTTACGAAACTGAGCTTCAAGAATTAAAGTTATAGTTTTTTATCAATTTCCGAGTTTGTTGCTATATAATTCAAAGGATTCATTATCACAATTAAAAGGAATTAGCTGTACTTTCTTCGCCGTCAACCAGCATGGTAAAATAATTTTCATAATAGTAATTTACAACATAAATAATGGTCAATTACATTTTATAAAAATATAAAAATATATTATTCTCATCATTCTGTTGAAATTTACCTGTTATAATTAAATAATTATGCAAGATTAAGGTACTTCGTAGACTACATTAGGGATTTTTGGATTAGTATACTTTGAAGAGACTGCAAGTTACTTTTATTATTTATTATGGGCATCTCGACGTAGACATTGAGGTTAAACTTGGCTTTTCGATTTGCGACAAAGTAGGTTATGCGTCATGGCCATAGGTAATGCAAATATGCATGGTATTGTTCATGATAAGCAGATTATAGCTAATTTACTCCTGTAGTACTGTACTATTTAGTAAATCTTGAGCTTGGAACATTGTTTGTGTGGTGAACTTTAATATTCAGAATGAACTTGACATTATTTTGACTTTTGAAACAGCATTCTTTGTGGTAATGTGTCTTTTTAAGATGTGTAAAATTGTAATATATGAATTTATAGGGAAAACTGTTAGAGCCCCATCCTGGCAATGATCATAGTCGCATAATTTGTGTGACGTAGTTTACGTAAGGTGTTATGGGTTAACTCTTAACTGTGCTAATACTACTTGCCAATTGGCTGGATCAGTGTCCGCCTGAGTGAAGGGCATGGAGGAACGTCCTCTTCTGTGCCTGAAGCATGTGAAAGAGACGTAAATAGCTGATGGCGAAAGAGGAGCAATATAATTGAGGAATTGAGGAATAATTGGCAATCTTTGCATAATCCTGTCTCAAGTATCACAGTATTACATCTCAACTACGACGAAGAGGATGATAGTTTCCTTTTTACCTGTTGTCGAAAGGGGTACACTAGGAGATGGTTGGTAGAGAATTTCGTAATCGTTTGCCTTCTCGTTTATGTGGTTGTTTACCTGCATGGAATTGCATTCTGGAAAGAAGTAGAAGGGACTTTCCCTCATATGATTTCCAGTCCTTCAGGTTTTTATTCGTGCTCGTGCATAGTTGAATCCGACTTGATGCAATAAGCCATTTGCAAAAGGTAGATGACTGGAGAAGGTGATATGACTGGAGATACCAAATTAGTCTCACTCCCCTCTCGCTCATGTTATGTTGTTAGCACTGCGCGTCTCTGGACTGTGCACCTTGACTTATTTGGTGGAAGAGACAGACGCCCATGCAGTCTTTACTGCTGTCCAATTCCTGCCAATGAGTTCTTCTGCATACCCAGACGGAAAATGTACAAAAAATAGAGAATTTTCGCGACGGTGGATGGAGACATGGAGAGGATGCAAAGTGTGAAAGATGTGCGAGAAGAGAAGAGTAGAGCGTGCAGAGAAACAGATACGCGAAAAGTGCAAGTTCGATGATCCGCTCTCCTCTACGTGTTCCATGAATGGCAGGACTAATGTACCCTGTGTCGTAACGTAGTAGTATTTCCATCCCACTCCGTTTTCCCTGGCTTGTTTGTCTCTACTTGTTGGGCGCACATAACCTATTCAAATGAGCTGTTTCATCCAGGTTTCATTGTTTCTTCCCAAACACTCTCCCTTTAACTTAATCATTTTTTTTATTACATCCTTACGCTATCATTTTATATTTATACCTACCGCCTACATGGATTTTTTCAAGATGCACCTTAACTTGCTACCTTCTCTTTTTAAATTTCAACTTTCACTCTATGTTTATTTTCATATTACGTCCGTGCATTTCCAAGCAAAATACTCATATCGTCAAAATACATATAACATTTTTGTAGAATACTATATGTGATTATTAGTCTAATTGAGCTACATGAGTACAATGCATACTTTATGCTTGCATTAGCATTATATCGAATACAGATATAGATAAGAATGTGAGTGATGCAACACGAATTTTGTTTTTGTTTGTACTGTGAAGAATTTGCTTGAACAGCTTACATTTTAATGTCCACGCGCTACTACTAATTCCCAGTTCCTCATAGCGACTTTGTTAGGAATGTGACATGTTAGAGGTCACGTTGCTGTTCTGCCGACTGCGTTCCATAAACGACGTAGAAATGTGAAGTAATCAAATTTTTCAATTGCTTTGAGTATATTTGTTGCATGGAACGGAAGCTACAATATTGGGAAAGAATGAAAGCACAGGAGTTGTTAAACTCGTCCACGTGAGATTGCTTCCTCACGTGTATTTAATGTCTTGTTGTGTACACTACGGTTTGGAAGGCTCACAACCTTCATGAAACACGGGTCGATAATCATGTCATTGATAGCTTGCAGTAGAGTTCATGCTCAAGCTGTATGGTCCGTCGTCGTGAAATGTCTCCCAGTCGAACATACCCGAAAGAGAGTTTGTAACTAGCGATTCATACCTTAGACTTAAGACATGAAGGTAATCGTGTCAGTGGTGAGTGATTCGGGTAGCCTCGCTTCCTCCTCCCAACTTTCCCCTGCTTTCTCCTCACTCATTGACAGAATTGAGAAAATGTGCTTAGGCCGAAAAGAAATTGCATTCCTTTAAAAAGCGTTGAGACCTCGTACCGAAATGTTGGTCGCATGTTAGTTTTATATTTTATTTTGTAGATACAATCTGCTATGCAGGAAGGTAGTCAATATATTAGTTTAAAAGTAGGACATTTGCAAACTTTTGTTTCAAAACGTTTAGAAATAACGACCTTCGGGTCGTCTTTATTTCCGTCTGGATGTTTTGAAATCGTGTCATCGTCAAATACTTTAATTTAACAATTTTTGATGACACCAAGCATCAGAAATGTCCTATTGAGCTACTTGCAAAAGTCCGAATAAAGCTTAGTCAAACACGAATATAGTTCAGTTTGTTTATCAGGTTTTGCCTTGAGACGCTGTGAATTTAATATCGGTTTTATGCTCAGAGTTCCGCAATACTCTTTGCTTCCGCTTTTTTCATCGTGACTCACTCACTGTGTGTGTCAACCCATTACAAAGTTTGTTTGAATAGGCAGACTGTGCATCCAATGTAAATGTGCCACTTTTACTCCACTTTAGAAATAATCACAGGGAATTCAATCTCTTAGGAAGCTTTCAAGTCAAAAACTACTGAGTTTATTGATTTTTTTTCTCTACCCGTTTTTCTGTTAATAATACCCTGCGACCCTACCATTTCACTGAAGCATTTCTACCTCTAACTGCTTCAATTTTATCAGATGTCTCATGTTACTGATAGTGTCATTCACTTTTATTTATATACATATAAGCGACTACATGGCACTACGAAACATCTTGTCGGTATTTTATGGTGTGGGAAATCCAGGAAATCTTCCCATTTTGATGTACATAAACGTAGGAAAATGCAGTAGAATTTTCCATCCATTAAAAGATTAGAGGGTAGGCCTAGGTATGTCAATGTAAACGAGGACCAATTGTGTTTTTAGTGGTTCTGAATTTGCACTTAGTGAGTGGTTATTAAATTTTGGTAATCAAGAATTTTATTGTGAAAGGAAGTCTCATGCCGAACGTCACAACTTGAAATTAAATGGAACATCAAAGAGGACGAGATGTAATAAAACGAAGTCATTGAGTACACCGATTTTTGCCCGGAGGTTTGGATGTTTGTCTACTTTTGGAAATGTGGATGAATGTCAGGCCATTATTGGATGTAATTTAGTGCGTCGTATTTCCTGTAACATAACACAACCTTTGCCTTTTCCTCGTTTCAATTTACGAAGTCGGGCTCGACTTGGGCTTGGATCATTGGATGTTTGCTGTGCTGAAGATTCCATAGGTGCGCAATTTGTGCGAAACCGTCAAATCGTAAACAAATGTAGAACTTCGTAGTATGTTAGTAAGTTATAGTATAGTTATAAGCTATCCGGTGACAGGCAGAGAAAGAGTCAAAAGCAAAGCAAAAGCAAACATGTTTTGTTGGAGTGCTGTATTTGTTCGCTTATGTATACATATGCATTTGACATAATAAATTGTGGTGAAAGACAAGATATACATGATTGAGGAATGAATGACATTCACCGTTTCAGGTTCACGAGAACACGACCCTTAGCTAGGACATTGCGGTTGTTTGGTGTTAGTTATTATCTTTGTGTACAAAGGTCTAAAAATATACTCATAAAAAGAGTTTCTCCAGCTCAGTGTAAGGACAAGAGCCTTTATAATCAATGGGTATTCATATATTAATGAATACGGGCTATTTTGTCAGAGATGTTGATAACCATTATGCAATCGTAATCAAGGTTCACCTCGAATTGTTAATACGTGGAAGTGATGTACGCAGTACACTTTCGGTAATACGACATTATGTATTCAGGCATATCGTAGACTACCTGATTACGTGATTATACTTCAAGCAGTAAATAGTAAGACAACGGTCAGTTACACCGACAGCTACCTGAGGCTTAAAAGGGTCAAAGGATTAAGTCCTCGAAAAGGGTCGGTCGTCGAGTCGAGTCCACGGCAAGGAAGTATTTTTATCAATTCCCAGAAATGACAGGTAGCTGATCGTAGACTACCTGATTACGTGATTATACTTCAAGCAGTAAATAGTAAATATGCAAAGGAATGAGAAATAAAATTTTTGATCTGTCGGTCGGTCGATGTGCGATCGGCACTTATCCACATGCGAATTGAATTGAATTAGTAGCATAATAAAACTTGTTTATTTATTGGGCAATGCTTCCGGGTTTACTCATCTGGGAAACTTGAATGCCTCCGGAGTTATTGTTAGGGTTAGGGGTTGTTTTGAGTGAATATCAATGTGTGAAAGGATGAATAATAATAAATACCTGTCATTATGACAGTATAAATTATGTTACGGCACAGCTGCTGTAAAATTTCATTGTGGACTGTGTTGATTACATTGCAATTTATTTTTTGTTTGCAGAAGCCCACTTGCGACGTCAGGTTATGATAGCTCGTGGTCAAGAGTCGCCTATCAATGGAGACGGTCCACTTTTGCCTGTCGGTCACCCTATTATGAATGGGAATGGACCAGGCCCACTAGGTCCAGGTGGAAATCGTGCAGTTCAGTTGTTTGCAAATCAGTCACCGCCGACACCGCCGGCTAATTTTCCCTTACAAGTCGCTTTTGATTTGACTAACAATATGAAGCGGAAAGAGCTCTTCAGTCAAAGAAAGCAAAGGGAATTTATTCCAGACAACAAGAAAGATGACAGTTATTGGGATCGTCGTCGTCGAAATAATGAAGCGGCCAAACGGTCCAGAGAAAAGCGTCGGTTCAACGACATGGTCTTGGAACAGCGTGTGATTGAATTAACAAAAGAAAATCATATCTTGAAGGCACAACTCATTGCTGTGAAAGACAAGTATGGCATTGTTGGAGACACGTTGATTAGCTTGGACCAAGTTCTTGCTACACTTCCAAGCAATGACCAAGTCTTGAGTTTGACTAAACGCCCGAAAGTATTTCCACCACCATTCATGAAGTCACCAGGAAATAGCTTTCACGGGTCTCCTCCATCAAGCGAAAGCGGGAGGGATCGTATGGACTCTTCAGGAGAAATTAGCCCACAGGGCTACTCACATCACATGGAAGACCGATCTCGTAGTCCATTACAGCATCACATGGGAGGTCACTTGGGCGGAGGACATCCCATCATTGATATTGAAAAACATAATGGAAACCATCATGGCTTATACCATCAGGACGACTATTCTTCACCAAGCCCCCAACCGACTCATGCAGAGAACTTGAGCAGTGGTCGTAGCAGTCTGTCTCCGTCAGAAAACATTCTCAACCTCAGTATCACTTGCAATCAAGGTTCCGAAGCGATGGACCATGATGACAACAATTCTGACTCTGATGAAGGACGTCCCGTCTCCCGAAGCCCAAGAACTAACAAGAGTTGTGATGAAGGAATTGAATTGGACATCAAAGGTTTGAAGGGTCCTGGCAAGCTGAATGGTAGTTCCAGTAACTGTAATGGGGCTGCGAGTAATTTGCCGCACAAGCTGCGTCACAAGGCTCTCATGACTGAAAAGGACCTGCCACCGTTCCCGTTTGTCGTGAGCCACGGAATGAAACGGGAAAGTCAAGTCAGTCCACCATGCACTCATTGGGATCATGATGAGTCCACAAACAGTGGCAGTGGCAGTTCAGATGAACGCGACTCTGGCATCTCAATCAACGGAGAAGGATCGGACAAATTCCTTCCCAATTGTCGTCAGCCTAGTCCCCTGTCCGCGTACAAGAACGGACAACAGAGTGGAAACGCAATGATCGGTGACGCTGTTTCAGTCCCTCAGCGGAAGAGAGCTAAAAAGCGATTCGTCAACGACGAGACTCATTTGGAGACTGAGAACTCACAGCTCAAATCCGAACTGGCTCGTCTTGCCACAGAGGTGGCCTGCTTGAAGAGCTTTCTCTCCAAGAAACCTTGCGATGGTGCTGATGACGACAACTCTTGCGACTCCAACTAGGAAATCAAATTGACACCAGTCAACTGAAATATCCTATCCCAACCTATTATCATCATCTTCTTTTTTCAACTTAACAGCAGCATTCAGCCCTGTCATCTACGCTATGCATAATGTTAACTTATGCTAACATGCAGCTGAGGAACCAAACACCTTTGACCAGCGCCGGGCGTCGACGAATAAGAATGTCTGCACTGCACTTGCATCGATATAAAGAAAATTCAAAACCCTAGAGACGTGTTTGAAGAGCAGCACGTGATGTTTTAGAAACTATACAAGTACTATAGTATTGTTGTAATTAATATTATGCAGAATGCGTGAATATGCTGAATGGAAAATTACGATCTCCGTTTCCCTCAAACAAACATCGCAGCGTAGTTTTCTTACCCTTATAATTATGTGTATATAATGTTAGCACTTCCATAGAATACTTTTGTAGACTATCAGCTATTGAGGTTCTTTGAACGTATACCCAGTCAGCCAGTCATTATTATGTAATTCAAGCTGCTTCTCGTGTATTCAATTATTTTTTACAGACCGAGAGATCTTCAAGCACGGTTTTTATTTATTTATTTAACACAACCGTCAAGTACAACTTTTAGAGGAGACAAACTAAATTCAGGATTCACAGTTTATTATATTTATATTCTCATGTATGTCTCTGTGACCTGATTGCAAATTTTAACCTGTACCTAAAATTTTTTACGATATCACTATTACGGTAATTTGACCAAAAACTGAAGTACCAAATCGTACCTTCCAGGATTAAACATGGTGAAACGCGGGTAACTTTCCTGAATACTTTACCATATAGCAATTTTAGTAAGTTCAATAATGAATCTTTACTTTGATGATTCAAATGATAAAGTATGAAGTCCATAGCTAATTTTTTGCGTAAATGATTCTAACGGTGCTCTGAAGATTTATAGCTTTCATTATGGTAACTTATAGGATTATGAAAGAATGTTTTCTTGACGCGGCTGGATTTGCGTCCAAGAATTTGAAGAGTTCACTGCTTTAATAAGCATTCTGAATGTGAATTCAACTAATAGATATATAATTGTTAGGTTTTTCTTGTGCGTGGGGGTCCAGCTAAATATTTTGAGACCATTGTTTGGCACAAAATGTACCTTTTCTTCACTCACTCAGTTTGTGCAGATTGATAACGAGAAGTATAGTTTACGATTTTTCGTAAAATTCGAAATTTTGTGCAACAAAATCTAACTTATAATTGCCTGCATAGGGAAAGGTTTTACGTGTAGCTGTTAGTAATTATTTATTTTTGTTTTAAACAACGTGAACCCTTTGAAATCGATTTCATATGGCAGGGGAATTATATATTCCTGATTTTTCATGCTGTTGTAAATAGGTACAGACCAAATAATTAATTAATTTAGTAAGTGCGCTATTCATATTAGAGTTAAAGCATAATTGTCATAGGTAGCTGAGGACAGAACTTTGTGCTACCATATTTGCTACGTTTCAATATACGTGTACGTATAACTATAATACTTTGCATGAAAACCGTAGTCACCACAAAAAGAACAGGCAAATGAAAACTGCTTTGGGCACTTGTGTGTTGATTATGTTTCGGTTCAGGAATAATGATCATTCATGATTTTTGAGACACGTGGATCTTGTTGACTTTAAACTGATCAACTGTAATAATAATAATGTGTATAATGTGTGTAAAGTGAAATGTCTGTGTTGTTGTGGATGTAATTTATTTTTGTGTATTAATTATATCAGTCAACCCATCACTCTTTGTCTATTCATATTGACACAATTGCGCTCCCATGAATGCCACTTGGACTGACTACCAAATCAAAAAATGAGTGAAAGATAAACTGAATCGCGGTTTGGGATCATAATGATAATCAGAGTATAATCCGTGTTTAAATAATAATAAATGTTGTTATTTTGAAAATCATTTCCTTAATGTATAGCACTAATATTATTATAATGTCGTATGTAAATGTAGCGTACAAAGATAAATATTCGTAACGTAAACTCAAGTAAACACCAAATATTAATATGAAAAGTTATCTTATATATAAGTCTGGTATGCTTTTGACCAGATATGAAAAACATGTGCGTAAAAGACTTGACACGTCTGACGCGATTGTGACTGTGCACACATGTCTTAATATTTTAGTTATCCTAATTTAATGTCAATCTGGGAGATAAATGATAGATTTAAATGTTTGTACCTTAACTTATAAGTTACTGTATTATAAAAAGGTGAGCATATTTATATACCGAAAGTCGTTCATGTCCTATTTGTAATCAGACATGAAACTACTATTTCATATTTACACACACGTAATTTTAAATAAAAATAAAGGTTTAAATCCTGTCAATTGTCAGGTTTTCTTCAGGGTCGAGTAGCACAGAGTATTTAAAGAGCAACGAGTTAGAAACGAAAAGAGCTACTCCTTTTTGAATTCTTAAATGTAATTCACGCACTGTCATGTAAAGCAGTAAATTGTTGTTGCTTTTTTAACGCTTGTCTCTCACTATAATCGTCACAGTTTGTTATCATCTTGTAGTAATTGTATTTTATTTTTATTTATTTTTTTTTGAGGGGGAATATTAAAGACAAAAACCAAAACTAGCCAATTGTTATACTATAGCGATTTTTTGTCGTTTTGTTAATTTTATGACAGTTGTCTTTTTTTCCTGTATTTTTGTAGCTGATGTCAAAAGATGATTTAAGAGCCGTAGGTTTTTCTTCCCTTTGCTTCGATCTGTTGACGATGTGTAATTGATTGATACTTTTATTTGAAGCAATGGCATCTCACTTTAAGTTGACTACAAATGTAACATTTTCGTTGGTTTTCATATGAAATAAGCGTAGAAACTCAAAATAGCGAGTGACGAGTGCTTTTTTAACTTAAGCACAACTATTATAATACGCAAGCAACCAAACCCGTTTAATTAAAGGCACGTAAGGCAAGCTAGCTGCTGTATGTTATGCTAATTATTAATTATAAAACTATTCTCATCAAAATATAATGCTAAGGAAATAACCGTTCGTTCGTTCGTTATGTAATAATTAGTAAATTAATATATTGTACTGTGTAAATAGTGTTTTATTTATTGTTTTTTTGGTTGTTGAATATATGAAAATGTACAACTTTGATAGGATTCTTCAAATGCTGGATAGTTCTTAAAAATCATTGTCATTATAATTCTGATAAACCAAGTGTTTGTTTTAATAATATTTAGATATGTATCAACTTGATCTTGATGTTCTAAGTGTTATAAGCTAACGTGTTTCCTCAATGTCCCTGTCCGTTTCTGTAATTTCAAATGATACGTCTTGTAGGTGACTTGTATGATATAAGATATACTATAAAGCCAAATAATGTATTGGTGGTAACTTGGTGTGATAATTCGGTGACATGAGAAAAATGATTCTTAATGTCATTTCGATTTTTGTGCTAAATCTTACAAATTGTAAAAGTGATAATATTTGAATATCTTTTTGTTTTCAAATTTTTTGAATCTGTTTATCAAACGTGTACCTAAATTATTGTAGAATGAGAAACATGAGAAATATTAGCATTGAATTATTCCTTATGAGAACAAAATAATAGGTTTACATATAAATCTGACTGAAGTGAATAATTTATCAACAACGTAGCGAGTCGAAAAGTGCTATATTGTAAACCCGAAAATGTAATGTAATTTGAAGTGAGAATGCATACGATTATAAGACGATGTAGTATAAAAGCAAAAATAATTCTGTAGTGCTCGTGTATTGATGTGCCCACCAGCTCGTCTGAAACTATAAAATAATATCATATAAAATTCTATGCGAAAAAATATGCGTGTGTTGTAATATCTTCAAACTGAGTCCTTCCTATGAACACAATCATCTTTATTATCCTTAACTATTATTATAATTTATGTCGTAACTATATTATTATCCTTATTATTATTAATAATTATTACAATTATGATGTTATAATTATTATATAATAATTATTATTACTATTTTTATTCCTACATTGTTTAATGTTATTACCTAATTACTGTGCTATTGATACTGTTGGGAGAAATAAAAATAGTAGTAAATGTCCGAAAGTTGTGCGTAAATGTTATTTTTTCATTCACAGTCATCATATCATGTCATTCAATTAACCCATACTGATTTTATTAGGTTGTTCACCGACCAAGTTGTTTAGGTGCATCAAAATTCCTGGTACACTAGGGAAATAAAAATGTTTTTTCATGCATTTCCATTTTATTATTTCATTTAATAGCGAATCCGAATGACAAGAATGTGGATTCAAACTGCAAAAACCGTTGCTCCGGACGCTTCGTATTCGAACGAGTAGCGACACCGCCTGAAATGTGTGTTCACCAAGTCGACAGCAGAATCATTGAATGTAGGATCTCACAGTTTTGAAGAAAGATAGCACTCAGAAACTTTCTGCTTTGTTTTCCCTTTGGCATGAAATTAATAACGAATGATTAATAATTAATAATTACCTATCGTAATTTGGAAATAAAATGCTTTGCGACGGCCACTTAACGAATCAATTGTTCAATTTGAGGCAAACAGTTTAATACATTTTCTACCATTTATTTTGCAGTAGGAAAACGTTTTAGTTGACTAAAGAATAACGTTAAGTTTGCATGCATGCGAATTATGACCATTCGTGCTATTAGATTCCAACGTTGAAAAAAGGAATTGGAGAAAGATGAATTGCTAGAAGGAGGACAAATTTCAAATTTCCTTCAATTACATGAGCAAGGAAAATTCTCAAATTTTGACATGTTGTTACTTGTTACGAAGACGTATAACAGCACTAAGTTACGTTAGGTTACGTTAAGGATAGAGCACAACAGCAAGTTTATACTAATACTAATGACTAGGCATTAGGATTAAGTTGACGTGAATGAGATGGTCGGAGGATGCGGGTTTCTCAATTTTGTATCATGAATATAAGAGCGACAGGGAGGGCAAGTCTTATGAATGTTATTAAGCCACCTTCTTATTGCTATTTACTATTTACTATATTACTTGTTCAAACGTGGACTCTCGAACTCGGACTATGAGAGACATTGCATTGAGCTATGTTTGGTGAGGGTCGTCGCATTCGAATTCGTCGTTCGTGGTTCACTCCAGGTGGAATGGGTGCACTTTAGAAATTGGAAGGGGTGTCTCAACTCGATAGGGTCTCCAAGGGTCTTTTCTTCCAGCTTGTTAGACAACATTAATCGTTGGCCACCCAAAGAGTCTGTCATTTTGGTGGAAAATCCTCCTGCCGCTTGGCAGTGGAGGCGAGAAATGATCATGATTTTTCCCTTTTTTCTGCCCTTAAGGCATCTCTTTTTCTTGGCTCGATAACAACTCCTCCATCGAGAGATTCATGGCACTTCCAGCGTCCATCTGACCATCATCATCAAGATATACGACTGCATATTTTACACTCACTGGACGCCCTATGAGAACCAAATGTAAAAAGTACAGCCTTTACTATGTCTTGCTCTTTGTGAACACAAATTCAAACCCGTCTTCCTGTCTTCCTTTTTCGTTTCGTTTTTCCTCTTCTTTCTCTTCTTCTTCTCCTCTGATTCTGATCTGTTTTCCCTAAGAAATCTACAGCTCGCATCGTACGCATTTCCAACAATTTATCCCGACTGAATACTTTTTTTGTACTGCTACCTTTAGATATCAACAAAAGCCGACGAGTCGTTTTCCTTGCTTGAGCCCGAAGAAAACTTCCAAAATTCGGATTCTTTTCCTCTTGAATGCGATTCAGTTTTTCACTTTGTAACAACCAACCGAAACATATCTCGACGCGACGCTCTCATTCTGCGATTCTTCCCAATTTCTCTTCGTCCAAATGCCATCCACTGTCCACTTTACACACTCCGATGTCACGCTGGTGTAATTTATCCATGTCTTCCCTATAACATTTCCTCTTTCGCTATTTTTGTAATATATGGTAACAACAACTTTTACTAAGTTAACGCTTGCGTGCGAATTTAAGTGGAAAATGGAAGGTATTCCTTCATACAATAAAATCAAATAAAACAAAATAAAGAAAATTCTTGCTTTGAAGTTTCTGCTTCTCAAAGTTTGTCTATGCTGGATAAAAATTATTGCTTTTTTTGTTTTGGCTTATTTTACATGTGGATCCTGCTTTAGGGAACCTGGTCCTTCGGGGAAACTTGCGACTGGCATTCGAACATTTGCTAAAATAATATACGTAGTCATTTATCTTGACACATGTTGATCTTATTCCGCCGCAGTAAGTAGTGGTGCATGGTCCGTAGTTTAGAATGCAAGTATTACTGTAATACAATAACATTGGAAATGAGCACTATTACATTTTATTTGAATTGAAGCATCGCATTTAGAAGTTGTCTTTATTCGCTTCACATCCATGTTTGCGATCCAAGGAATCAATCTCATTTGTATGCGAGCAGGTCGAAAATTCATTGGAATCCTTGATCTTTGTGTTACGAGATGTTGCAGACAGTAAGTACTTGGAACACTAATGCCAGCTCCGCTGGAACGGAAGTTAAACGTTCTTAAAGTAGCTTTTCCGAAGTGGTTTTTTCCGAAATGGAAAGACTGGAGAAATCTTAGTTGCATTTTTTTGAAATGGAAGTGGAAAAAGAGACGGAAAGCCGAAATGTAAAGACAAAAGCGAAGGCAAAATCTTTTCTTCTAGACTCTAGACATCTCGGCACTTTTATTCAAAGTCTTTGACGTGATAGAGCAGACTGGATTCATGAGCTGTATAACATCATGGTTTTATTAGATCATTTCCTTGAATGCACTCACTCAAGAGTCACAGTACTACTGAAATTTGCGTCTGCATGTGAACATGAACTGGATTGTGCATTGTGCCTTCTTCGTTGCTCTCAAACCCCGAACCAAAACCGGAGTTACTCAGAACCGACGGCTGCACACTCTTCCTTAAGTAAATGATCTTATCCTAACGTTCCTAACTGAAACTTTAGTACGAGCTTATTTCCTATCTTATTTTACATTGAAACTTTAAAATCAAATTTGAGTAGCTCGAATCAAATAAAATTATCTGCTTCTGAATATACAAAAAGATTTTCATTCTGAGAGTCCACTGTGGCCATAGACGGTGTATAAATAAAGAATTTTTTTTACAAAAAGATTATTGTGGTACGTAAATGCGTAAAGCACGCAGACTTCGACTTGACTGTTTGGTATACTGGTATGTTCATGAATTCTGATTCTATAGGGACACAAATTAAGAGAATGATTAATGGACCTTTGCAAACGAAGAAAGACCTTTTAAAGACCATGGGAGAGACAATGTATTAGCAGAATAAAAACGACCAAAAGTATAAATGGTGCACAACAAGATTGATATTAGTACTGAAAGAAACGCGGAGAGCAAAGGCCTCACGCAACAACCAAGGAAAGAGAAGACGGAATGGAAGAAAAAGGAAACTAGTTGTAAGTACGTGTAAGGCTAAATGGAAGGAAAGTAGGAGTGGAAGTGGAAGTAAAGTCAGAGTGACTCTAGTGACAGTTACAGCCAAGAACAAAAGTTGGGGAAACGAGGCTCATTATCATCCATGGAGTTATCAGAGAATCCAAGTGTCATTCTGATTTTCAAAAGGATTTATTTGGACATTTCTTGACTGCGAGTCTTTAGCTGTCCAAGTCAAAATCTTTATATCGAGCTACTTTATCTACCAAGCATCGTTTTCTGGGCCAACGCCCCAAATCAAACTGGATAATATATTTTCCCTAAATTCTGCCGGGATTACTCTCACTGTCTTCAATGGTCGTACAAGCACATATTCCACGTTCTTCTCCGGAATGTCTACTGCTTGGTCTCAACATCTCATCTTTCCTTCCTTTGTTTCCCTCCACATACACTTTTAAGACAAAGTCTCCAACATTCTTTGCCTTTGCCAAATTCCTGATGGACTTTACAAATTGCCTTTCCCAAAAATTTGGACAGTCCAAGGCCATTATTACGTCTTAATGTACTAGTGCTATTTTGTCACTGTCATTTTTGTGTTTGTGTTCTTGTTTGTTTTTTTTCAAGTACACACAGAAGTGTGAGACAAATAAAACGGTCAAAAACGGACATTTGTGTGAGAAAGTTGTTCACATTTCATCTGTCTGCAAGAACTGATTGTATTGCGAAAAGTAATTAAGTAACTCATACGGAAAAGGTTCATAAGAGCATATAATTAATGATTTCCGCAACTGTAGCTCTTTCTGGACAACACTGGACGTCCGCCTGGAAAATAGTGTAAAATTATATTTTGCAACCTAATGGACACGGTGTTACGCATTGACATAACGTGGTTTTCATGTCAGTCAGTCGCTGTGGTGTTCAAATGGAACTTATCAAATTTAATGGATGAGTAGGAAGCGGAGCTCTTTGAGAGAATGAGAAACCTCATTTTAGGTCAAACGTAATTTGGAAAGCAAGAATAGTAGAGTCCAGGAAAAGCGACAAAATGAAAGTTGCATGTGGACTGGAAGAGTGGAGTACAGCGGAGAGGGCTGGTTGGATAGTGGTGGTTCACCGTTTTGTACTATACTATCCGACATGACTGTCGCTAAGCGAATTATTGTTGGAGCATCTGCTCTTAGAAAGACATGGTTTGTCTGTCGCTTCTGAAGAATTGATTGGAATAAAATCCGTGACAGAATAATCATGAGGATTAGATGAGCACAGAGTGAGTGAGAGAGGAAAGGCAGGCGGCCGTCGGTTGTGTTCATCCTGCTGTTCAGAGGCCACAGCTTCAAAGTTGCCCGTGTATGGCAAAGGTGGATGAATTGTTCCTCCGATCCCGGACCGACGTTCGAGTTTTTCTTTAGCACACAACCCGAGTCACATCAAACCCGTCTTACACGAGATATTGGCTTAGGAATAATGTATGCAGCACATTTACGACGACTTTGGGAAGGCTGAACCGTCAGCTGCAACTGAAATCGGTGGTCCTCCGAAATATGGGAGATTTCGCCTCTCACGACCCAAACCTCGGCCGCTTCTATCTCATCCAAGCCACTTCTGTCGTGATGAATGATGCCCTTCGATCTCATAAGATCTCATAATTTTCCAAAATCTCTCGCTTCATTGCATGTGCACAATCACCCTCCACCGTTTCTGTCTTTTAAACTCAACAAGGATCTCATGAAGACAACTATGCCAAAGACAAAACCTACTTTGTCTTCAAGTTTTCTTCTTCCTATGTCGGCGCTCCGTACAAAAAATAATTCGTCGTCGTCTCCCCATGCTGCGGCCATCTCTTTTCTCATCCTTCCCCACCTTGTGCTTCTCCTTGTGCTTCGGCCTCCTTCACTGTCTCTATTTCACACTCCCTTACTTCCTTAGTATATCATTCAGAATTTTAGAACACCGAGAAATGCAGAACAGCACGGAGAAGAGTTCCACCTCAGAAGAACACATCAGGTCTTGCAGAACTACTGCCGTAAACTCACAACTACTTCAAAGAAAATCCGACTTTCCATTTTGAGCGAAGCTCCAACACTGCAACCCAAAGGGGCGCTTTCTGTTGTCTTCCTAAGAACCAAATCCTCTCAATTTTCCTCTTGGAGTATTCAACGATTCAAACTACTATTTCCTGCATGAATTGTAACATTTCCCAAAAGCGTAGAAGGCTAAAGCCACGGAAAGTTCAACTTCAACCCTTGAATGCCGAATCAAAATTTGAATCAACTAAAGCTGATAAACGTACACGGATACGAAGAAACCATGAATAGACTAGCAAAATTAAGACATGAATGAAGCTTCTTACTTTGAGGATTACGTTTTCAGTAGCGGCATACGATTGTAATTTTTGAAGTAAGAAATAACATGAGTGAAAGCTTATATTATTCTATTTCATCACTCTAGGATATTTAAAGATTTTTAGTATGTAGCAGTAAGTTTCCGCTGGTCAAGATGAAGGAGACTACTATAAATACTGAAGGGCAATGAGAAAAGCCTTGATGATTTCCCTATACTAATGTTCTTACGATTGCTGTTTGTTATCTTCTTGTAAAGAATCTTAATTTCTCTGAATATTTGAATTTATCAAAACAAAACAAGAGTGGGTCTGGACTGTGTGGGAGTAAACAAGCAAAAATCAGAATGCGTCTGATTTGAGTGTACAGTGTAGTACTATTATGACTATTTGTAATGCGAATGATTGTAAAGGAAGCGCAGAGTAGCGTACTGTAGGAAGATTCAGAGTTGAAAGTCGAAGTTTGGGTAAATCTCCCAAGCGACATGGATAAAGGAACGTGTATCCGTGTTTGCTTTTGTTTAGATGAACGGAAGAGCTGGGAGAAACTGCAGCGGAACGACGATGCTGGCCCAAGAGTCTTTGTATCCAAATAAAAGTTGGGCAATTAGAGTTGGAAACAGTAAAGATTGCCATTTGTATACAGAACGAGTCCTGTTCAAAACTGTATAATACTCTTGAAGACGTTCATTGCACAAAACGACTGAAACTTAATCATTGGTGATGTCGAAGACGATTTGGCTACATTTGCATCATGTTGGTCCATCTCCTTTGATCATCTGTACTCATTTTCTCATTACAATGCACAACACGGGATACAACGGCTTTTAGGATCTCCTTACTACCAAAATAGGTTTTGGTTGCTCTACTAATGACATGGTCATGATCACGAAAACTGTTGCAAACCATGCTGAAACGTCGTCCGAAGAAGAACGTTAGATCACGAAATTGCATTTTTGATACACGAACATTCTGACATCAAATAAGGGGTGAAAATTATTATATAAGAATTTTCTCCAGCGTTACATATTCCATTTCCATGAGCCATGAACCAGGACTGAAGACGGCGGCCAGTGCCGAAGCATTACTACAGAAGAGCTGAATGAATAATCCTTTCGGGAAACTAGAAACTCTCGTGTCTGGTCTTTGGTGTTGGTGGTCGTGGTTCTCGTGGTCCATGGTGGTAGTCGATGAGCAGTTTTGCTTGATGTCAGAAGACTTTGGAAAACGCATAGGAGTCGCTAAGCTGACGGGGAGTTGCACCCACCGCCCAGAGACCAATGGTTGGACGAACATCCGCAGTCTTCCTTTACGAATGAGAGCCTCAGTCATCGTTGAGACTTGGAAGGCTCCAGTCGTGATCTTCAAATTGTGTGACCCGAGTGCCATACAACTCGTGCCATTATCACTCCTCGCATATTTTGATTGTTAGGGAGGACGGAAGACGGACCGCAGGACGGGAACAACCAAAGTATTAACGCATCAAAAAGTGTGTTTGACTTTGTCTCCGAGTCTCAAAAGTCTCAAGACGAAGAAGGTACGTTACACGTTTCACCACACTACTCAGTGTTATCTGTGAAGCAGAGCAAGTCACTTTAGCTCCGTGCGTCCGACGCAGTCGTCACATTTCTTTCGACCCTTCGCCTTTCTTTCTCCAGTGTTTTGTCGTCGGTTTCTCTCTGTGAACGTGATCAATGATCACTCAGATGGACCCCACACACAGGTCAAACACGTGAGGAAAAGTATCCTGAATTCAACTCTGCCATTAGGCTCCTGTTGACAAAGGCTGTGCATTATAGACAACTCGACACTACTTTACCACGTTTTTCCCTTCGTCCGTGTCCTCAGTAAAATTGGATCAGGTCCATTGTCCATACTCACTTACATGTGTTCTCTGCCGATTTCCCCAAAAGGATCCTTCAGGAACCCATGTCATAAAGATTCGTTTCAGTGCTCTGTACATTTGAAAGACTCTCAGCAGCTGCACAAGGCAATTAGTGTTGTTCAAGTGCTCAGGATGTGCCGTCATCTCTAAGGAAGTCTCATCCTGCCCCCGAAACCCAACGTTTGTTCTAATACTATACAATTTACTGATTTTACAAGTACATTCAGGATTTCGACTTAAAACTGTGTTTTCTCTCTTCTATCAGTTGTTCTGTTCAGTGTGTTCTGTACAACTGTGCGCATCCATTATAACATCAAACGGAAAGTTTAGAAATAATGAACGATTCAGGTTTATTTTCTTTGGCATAGACAGTCCTGTTTTGATGATGATCACTAAGGATGGAGAGTTCAAAACTGGGACCCTCATAGTGTCAGTGTTTACAGGAAGGGAGAAAGCAAAAGCTGAGTGTCTAAAATTTTGATTGATGTCAATTCTTTGATGCTTATGGTGTAGTGAAAAGTGAGTGTGTTGGCCGATACTTACTACTACCACCATGCGCTACGACTGTTTCCAAACGACAACATGGGCATTGACGTTGACACATGTCCTCCTCTCCATGTCACTCACGAGAGCAAATTGGCTGTAAGTCCTCAATTTTCCTTTCATGTATATCATGCCCACAGATAAATGCAATCAAAAGCAACCAACACAACAAGCGTAGTGTACTTTGCTTGTTCATGCTTCCACTAATTTGCTAATTTTCATAAAGCATGCTTTGGTCGACAGTCTTTGAGATTGCGGGATCAAAACATATTTTCGCATAGCATTTTTCGTAAACAAAAGCTTCGGCTTTTATATAGATGTAACGGTCTGAGCATAAGCTAGGCAAAAAGTAGACTAAAGTTTAACAAACTAATACTAAAGAGAAAACAAAGAGTCCCAGAATCACTCAAAATCTGTAGTATAACATGGTCATCTCACAAGAACGTGGTCAAAGGAATATTAATATCATAAAAGGCTTTGATTTGTCCATGATGTCATAGACAGAAGGGAATTGGAGCGAGAAGCGGCAGGTGTGTTCTAATCATATGAACATCTCCGGAACAGAATGATCGTGAATGGCGTTGACGTGTGAAAGAACTATCTGTCCACAATCTGTGTTTTCTCTCCTGAGTGAGTCTCCGTTACGTTTTCAATTAATTGAAGGGCTTAATCAAAAGCACAGGGAAGGGAGTTAAATTTCTCTCAAAATTGCAGAGCGGCGTCTCTCTCATCCTCACGCACACGCCCATTCCACAGTCAATAGAGGCACGGAGACCCACATTGATTACCGCACGTACAACTCAGTCCGATCCTTCTTTAGGAACATATAAGTTCATAGTCTGACAACACTTTACGATGCACCTCAAAAAAGTATACAGTGGAGGTTGAGAACTGACAGTCGCACGATGAAAGAGTCCGAAGCTCTCCAGTTTCAAAAGACAGAACCTGGAAGGCTTGTAAGTTGAGAATGCTGCAGAAACTATTAGAAAAAATGTTTTCTTTCTTTAAGCCAAAGTACTACCTGTACATTTATCCCGACACGTTTCTCCATACGATGAAGGGAGGACGTACGATCCTGCCTTTTTGAGTCAGGTGTACCATACAATCGGAGAGAAGACAACTATTGTGATCCGTCTCGAAAGAGGTACGGATACGGACGGAGGATGATGGAGATCCAAGTGATCTTCCATTCCGCTTCCTTTTCAGCTTCAGCCCATTTCCCCAATCTTCCATGTGAGAAGTCAAGTTGCCATAAAGGCGAGAGAACGTGAATGATTGCTAAATGAGTACAGTTTCCTTCCTGCTAATAGCTGCCACAAATGATATTATTTATTACTATACCTTCATGACCTGGCGGAACCTTCAATGCTTTTGTTTTTCAGTTGTAATTTGCCCAACTCTTTTTAAAAAGCATTCTTAGTGCATGAAACGAAATTCATCATTTTTTGTCCTTGTTCTAACTGCCGCACGAATTTTACTTTTACTACTGTTCTAAAACTCAATCAGTTTTGTCTCCACGGTTGTCAGACAAGTCAGACAACTGTGCCTATATAGCTTGGAAGTTTTTAAGGATGAATTTTTAGTATTCTTTAAGAAGCATAATTGGAAATAGGCACTTTGACTTATACGGCGGAACTATGAAATTTTCTCACTGTTGTTGCTGGAAGAGAGGAGGATGAGAACTTCAATTCCAAGCAAGGACAAGGACCAATAGCTTACCCTTATGCCTTCAGTTCCTTTATACCTTAGTTCTTTTGTAAACGCCGACTAGACTGTGGGACCGAAACGATGATAAAATGCAGTCTTGCGTTCCAGAGACGTTTGGGCTCGTAGAGGTTCACTATCTTGCATCAAATCAATTCGTAATGACTCGTTTAAAGCTACCGTTGTTTTCGGAGCTATGCTGTAATCTAATCCCGTATCAGAGTCAAAGGAAACGACTGGAGTCTTTGCTCGAACTGATAAGATGCATCATATCATAAAACAAGAATGCTGGGGTATGCATGTTAAGAAGCAAGGAAAGTGACAGTGGCAACAGTTGATGCGACGATACGGCGGGATGGGATGGCCAATAATAAACTTCATAATAGGATGGAAACAGTTGCAAAGTAACTTGCAACCAAAATGTTTTTTGTTGTGTGGTCCTTTAATAGTTTCTTGTGTAATGATTCCTGCTATTTTTGTCTTTGTATCTCTTCTCATCAGAACATCCCTTTGTTTTCTTGTTAGCATAGTTTAAAGTGAATTTTATTTTAGTATCATACTTCACGTTCTTGTCACCGCTGAATCTCAAATTTGAATTCTGTT
Organism: Harlomillsia oculata; assembly: GCA_019776145.1. Lineage (NCBI taxonomy): Eukaryota > Metazoa > Arthropoda > Collembola > Entomobryomorpha > Oncopoduridae > Harlomillsia > Harlomillsia oculata. The sequence continues at coordinate 15,765 of JABASF010000345.1, read as the reverse complement.
CACAAAATGCTGGGCCCTTGTTTTCATTTTAACGGTGTCTTGATCTGCAGTCTTGATAATGATCTGTTTTAATAACGAGGAGTGTGGTAATGGCAAGAAGTCCCAAGTGTCTAATTAAGAAGGTTTCTTGACTTTGTTTGCTTAGATCACTCGGAGTCTCGAGCAATCCACCTAAAGCTCCGGTGGATCAGTCTGAGTTGATGCAACTAGCCGGTGACGCTCCAGAAAACCCGGAGGATGCCCTGGTCCACCAGGCTCGTGTTATTTGCGCCGCACTTCCTGGTCTTGTAGCTCAGCAAGTGGAAGTATGTCAACAGTTCCCGGACACCATCAAGGCGGTGTCTGATGGAGCACGCCGGGGCATTCGGGAATGCCAGTTTTCAATTTCGTCATGAGCGTTGGAATTGTACTACGCTTGAAGGAGATACCAGCGTATTTGGATATGCTTTACAACGAGGTACGTTTTACTATTATGACTTTTATATTCTCATGGTTTTGAAACGTTTGTCGTCAATCGTCATCCACTTTTTCAGACATTTATTTATTTTAACATTGTAAACTTACTTAGTTAGTCATGATCTTGTGGACATTGAACCGAAACTGGTAAACCTTCGAATTTCCTTGTCATCAAATATGTCAACAAATACATTTTTTGGACAATCTGTGTAAAACAGTGCAGAATTTTAGAATAGTTGCTTTGTATAGTAAAAATCCTTCTTTGAAAACTGAAATCCGAGGTTTTTCACACTGTGTGGTTTAGTGAGTTTAGACTGCTGCTGCATTTTTCGATAAGGTTGGATTGAATTCTTATGCGCCACAGAATCTTTTGCGTACAAAAGTCTGTCAACGAGACTCTGTTGTCGTCGAACAAAGAACGAATCAAAGAGAAAAGAGGCTCAAGAATATTGTTTGACAGGATACTTCATCGCAACACCAACGACGATATGTAAAAGAAATTGTGTTTTGTGAATGATTGCGTCAGATTTTGGTGCCAGAGTAGGGCGCCTATGCCCACGCTATTGCGTGAAAAGACACATGCTGTGTTGGATTCCTGCAATGTTTGGTGAATTGGGAGAGACATGCGGAATGAGATGAGCTGATGTTCAAAACCCGTCCAAGTGGTCCATGTAGGGAAATACTATTGAAAATCACTTAGCCATGAGGTTATGAGCTCTGACGGAACTTATCAATGGAACCATCGGAGTAAGATTGCTTTTTATTCTTCTTCCCATGAAAGGGTTTGGAACATTAGATTTGTACATGATAGCACTCCAGCTCGACAAGATTTCAAGTAGTTGTGCTGCATATTATCTATCTTTTCTCTCATTTTGTTTCCAGCCCCCTTTCCTATTCAATTTCCAAAACGGATTACTTCTTTTTTCCTTTTTCCGTTTATCTTTCTCCTTACTTTATCTTTCGTTTGACTCCTGCGTGCCTCAATCGTCTCCGATGCTTAATTTCCCCATTCTTTATCTACTATAAATCTTAAAATGCGTGTGGCAGATCCAAGGCACACTTCTTTCCATAATGACGGTCATAGAATTTAGTAATTATCTATTCTAATTGACCATCTAAGGCTTTAACATAAACTTTTACATTTTTGTAATTCTATAGGTTTCCATATTCCATTACACTACCATATTATTTTTATAAAATTGCCTTTCGAGTGACTATCGCAAGCAAGTTCCAGTCAGTCTTATTAAACTGTGTAGCTCTGAATCTCTTGAGGAACAAAAGAGTTTGAGAGAAGAAGTCTTACAATTCCGTTTTTAAAAACTTTTTTTGTAAGTTTTTTATCTTTTCCCCAAGTAAAATTTTGTAGCATGTAATCAGTGTACGAGAAAGGCTAAAACTTACAAGTGTTGAATGAGCCTTTCTCTACAAAATATTTTTCTTATGAAAAAAAGGTCTGTAGAAAATGAGAAGCTTGGAAGACCTACACATGCTGCAGAAAAGACGACATGAAATGGAGTGAGTGAGATAAAGTAGAGAGTTCTGTACTCATTTCATCTCGACTGGAGAAAAGACGAAAGATTTGGGTTGGGAAGGATGGCAACTCGATGAGTGGCTTCGTTACGAGTGATCATCCTTTGTAATTAATCCGATGTCGGATGTGCTCTCAGTCAAATGAACTCGCATCTCTCTTCCTTTTTGGAAATCCCAACGACGATTCTTCTCTTTCTGTACTAGTATTTCAGTTTTGAGGTTCATGGAAAACACACAAGGCAAAATTTTCACTGATGATATACTATGCAGGATCCAGACAGAGCAGAGCGGAAAGAAGCTTAACTTGCAATAATGAACGGACACAAACCCTCTTGTGCAGCAAGTAAAGTATGTAAAGTGAGACGGTCTTACTTAAAGTTTCAGTCAAGCTTAAAGTGAGTTCGACAATCGCGTACTAGTGGTCCCAGTTTTTTTAAAAATGCACAATTTCCGCGTTCACGACTCCAAAAGTACACCATTTTGAAAACTGTGTGTAACGGAAGTTGTTGAACGGAGCTCAAATAGGAGCTTATGGGGAAATCTTGTAGTGTACAATTTCGAATCCAACGAGGCGATGAACTCGTTGGAGTTTACTACATAGCGTTAGCTCGGACTTGGACGAATGCATTATTAGAATTCCCTTGACTCATCATTGTGGTGACCGTAAGAACCACTGCGATATGACATCCTTGCCTAATCCTTCGCCTCAGGACTTACCTACTCACCATACCATAGCTAACATGGGTACGAAAGAGCAAACATCCCAATTTTCATTGAACATCAGTTCACGAGATAGAATTTTTAATGATATTACATGCATCGCTAATCCACGGTTCTATATTTCGTCCTCACGAGCCCTAAAGGTCTTTTCTCATTCCCTTTAACTGCTTCCATGTCTCACAACTCAAAACTCACAAGTCTTTCCAGTTGTTGGCACTTGGATTAGTGACATTGTAACGTGCACATATCCAAATTCGTCGCTTGTCTTGTCACACTGCTGGAACATGTTGCTTCGTTCGTCGATCTCTTTCTCGAACCACATGAATTCCTTTTCCAATAACACTCATCTCCGTGCAAAATCATGTAGCACATTCAGCGTCCACATTGCATAACAAATCTCTGTGTGTCGTAAACTGACAATATGAGCTGTTTTGACATTTAATGAGTTGTAATGAAAAACATCTAATATATGTACGTGTGCATACCCAATCTCATATGCCTTCAGCATTCAGCATTAGACGATTGTTGAAGAGAGGTGCAGCTGCGCTCACTTTTTAATTTTTACTACGTATACAAAATCTTCAAGCAAGAAATAAATTCTATAATATCATTATCACCATGATTCTGAACTGTACAGAACACAATGTACTGGGTATATAAAGTACCTTTTAAAAAGGAATCAGGAACTTGGGTTTGCTCATCTCTTTAACAACTGATATAATATCGTCATCGTGGTTCAAGTGGCGTTTGTCGTACATATAGTTGAAAAAGCAAGTTGCTTTCTTGCACAATATTGATGCTTTGATTTGACTGATCCTCTCATTCTCTCTTGCAGTATCGTGCACAATGCAGTCATTTCATGCACACTCGATTGAATTCGATGCTGAGTACACAGAGTGAGCGCCCTAAACTGAACATGAACAGTGAACACTAATCCATTCTTCAAAAACTGCATATATTGACTTTGTTGCTTGGTCGAGTGGGTGCTCCTCTTCATCCTCATCCATCTTCGTAATAAGTTCTCTGTGTGTTACATCTGCTCGGCCCAAAGGTCCACACTCACCAAAAATACAAGCGGTTGCGTTGGGTTTCTGCAGAACCCTGTTGTTCCTCCCTTGATCAATACTTATTATCACATGCCCACATTCGACATGACATTGTCTCAAATCTCAAAGCAATGTGGAAGCCCTCACGTGTTCCTGTTATTCCATGAAGGAAAGAACTCGGTAATGAATCGGATTGACTAAAGCAATGGAATCGCTCTCTCTTGTTGTCGGTTGTCGCCCTTCAACAGCACCCTTTCTGCAAAAGTTTTACTATTATTATTTTATTATAAACTCAAGCTCGAGCTTATGGCATTAAATGAAAGCACAAGTTGGCTCGTTGGATTGTTCACTGAGGGTTTTGGTGCGTGGAAAACAAAATCTCTACTGATACTCTGCTTTGCTGGAGACAAAGGGCGACTCTTCTTGTGCGTCATGATCACGATCGTGTTCCGGTTTTTGTGTAGATACTGTCGACTGACGAGTACTGACATGTTGTCATTCTTTCAACAAAAGGTACATCCGATCCTATCAAGATGCACGATTGATACAACTGAGAGACCAAGTGAAGATCAACTCGTTTTCACAATTGTCCATGTTCTAGTGTGGATTCAAGTCAGGTCACGCGAAAAATCAAACAGAGGCATTTGCTTTTTTGCTTTTTCCCTTGTCTAAGGAGGTCTTGATCATTTAGATATTTTCAAATGGAAGGTTTTCAGAGTATTGGCATTTGATATCTTGCTTCTGTCCCTAGCTTATTCCTCACTTCGCGGTGGCTTTCGACTTTGGATTGCTCATATCCTGTCAACGCTTGGTAAATTTTCTCTTTTTCATCTTTCGTCTATTTTAACTACATATTTATATGCACTTGGAGCAGGAGCGTGCATTTCCCCTCTCTTTGCTTTATAGGAGGGTTCAAGTGATACATTGTAAATGTTGAGGACGTGCCTCTTTGCCTAACAAGATATCACTTTCAGCTGCCAAGAAGTGTTTCATTTGAAAAGAAAAAAAAGAAAAATTCTTGAGTAGTCTTTTTCAAAAGGAGCCATTTGTCATCGATCTACATGTTCATTTATCTCCAAAGTATTTTTGCATGATACCATAATATCGCTTTTCCTGTCAGTAAACAGTCTGCTCTTGCGAAAATATAAACGACTTGCTTGTTCACATTAGAGATTGAAATGCCCTGTAAAAATTCAATCGTAGGTATCATCGTTTTTTCATAAGGGGATCCTCAAAATATTTCCTTTTTACTATTCAGTAAACGTAACAAGTAATATAAAATGCTAAATGTACTAACTATAATTCGTGATCGTCGGAAGTCAAATTATGTATTACAGAACTGAATGAAATGTAGTATTAGATTCTTTGCTATATATGATTATAGGACTATATGCTTTGCATGCCAATAAATCAGTGAATATCGTCCTCGTGTGCAATTGTACAGCAAAGATATTTTTTGAAGTGGTCGTTGCTACAAGTGAGAATGACAGGTTTTTGTGTACTCGTCGTTAGTGTGCTTCCACAAGTTAAACTTATTCTCTTCATGGACAAACGCAGCGTGCTATTTTAAACGCCTCCAAAACAAACACCTTGCAGGTGGCACAAAATTAACTGCCTCAAGACGACAACCGATCGTACTTATTCATCATTACAATGCTTGCTATAAAATACATTACAGAAAGTTTAAAAAGTGTATAGTAGTTTTTTGTTCTACGCACACGCCTTTTTTCCACGTGGATTCAATGAGGTTGAACAACACTGGGACATTTAAAAGAAGTTTGTAAAATGGAATTTGGCTTATTTAGCTCAAAATCGTTGAATCGACGCATACTTAAGAGACTCTATTCTGCGTGAAAATGCTCATTTTGTGTCACATACAATGTTCATTTGAGTTCGTGTCTCCTGACGCCTGCTTGCATGCATGTACAAGAGTTTTGTGACTTTATGCTCCAAAAGTCTTCTTTGCTGCCGCTGACATTCCTGTGCACAAAAGTTTTGTACAAGATACAGAGAATAAAATACGATGACAACTTTGAAGTTGGGGCACACGACTAAGCAACAAACTTGAGGAGGAAAAAGCAATTCGGTTTTTGCGTCGGTAATGAATAAGACTATTAAAATGCGAGTCCTTTTACTCCTTATTTTACGATGGGAGGCAAAATGCTTCTTAATTTACATGAGTCAAATGTGTGGCCAATGTCACTTTCCAGAGAGTCATTTTAGGGTCCACACCACAAAAGCCTTATAAGGAGATTTCATTGATGATGTTGCCACTGTCGAGCGGAAATGAATAGTAAAATAGCAAAAGCACAGCTTTGTTAGTAAAGAATTCTATTTTCATACGAATCCCAGCTGTGCGAACGCCTGTATAGGCTTTATGAATTATGAATTGTGAATCATCAAGATTGAGTAAGCTCCTTGAATCACAAATTGAGGCTATATTTCATTTCAGGAATTCTACAAAATTCTCATTATGAGACGTAAAGGATTTGAGACGAGGAATATCAGCTCCACTCACTTCCATTCTTAAGGAAGCGTTCACATTTCACATAGTCTTCAAAGTGCTTCATGGAACAGGGTATTAAGTCCTGATGAGCACTTCCATAACCATGTACAGTACTCTTGGATTACTCCCATATTTCTAGATTTTACTCTTTCATTTCCCAGTGTCTTCGAGTACGAAACAACACGGGCTACAAAATAATCATATTGTCGAACAAACCTAATCACTACTTTTCATGTTATGGGGAGGATCCGTCTACGTCCATTTTGACGGTCTTACTATACTGTAGTTATAGTATAGTTATGATTTTATGATATCCTACGTGTATTTCAGGAACGGTACACTTTTATTTCAATGGTTTTTTTGGGGGGAGAATTGAGGAATTGTTCTGAAGTCTGCGAAATACAATACGACTATTTCAGCCATTTCCATAACTTGTTTTCATCTTGAAAGAACCACAATCGAAGGATTCATCATACATGTGTGTATTACAATATAAAACCATAGTATACATAAACTCTGTTTTTTATTCATTTTCTCGGTATTGTATTGGGTTTCATAATAATATTCAGTGGACGACGAGAAAATGGTGTGAATCGTATTCGAGTGTGTAAGACGGTAGTTGGAAACTGGCCACTAGAACTACTGCTTTGTATGCAGCGCACTTGGCCATGGCTTTTATTTTGTTGTGGGCAAAGAAGGACTTTTGTTTTTTGAAGAAGAAAGAGTAAAGGACGGTTGGACAGTGTAGTTTCGTATTCGCTAAAGACGATGTATGTAGGAAAGGAATGATGTTGCGTTGTTGTTTGAAACTTGTCTGTATTGGAATCCTGAAGAGAAAGGGGGGAAAGACGAACGAGTTTCGTTGTATGTAAGAGTGTGCCCACTGGAAGATCTATGAGGAAAGATTGTACAATGGTCTATCTCGCATGATAGGGATATTAAAGTCAGATGTAAAGACGGGATGCGTTTATCTTCATAAGTGGAATTTTGGTTGCCACATGCGCCTAAATTCCAATTTGGAAGGTTCCAAATGGAAAGGACCTGTCCAATCGGACCAAACTTCTTTGTTCGCATTGCACCCTTTGGCAGAAGATACGGCAGTATCTCACATTGGAAACCAGAACTGGCTAGCTGACAATAGGAAATATGGAACTACAAAAGTTGCTATTCTCAGTTTCCTTAGGAATCGTCTTCCTTTCCTTACATTTACGCTTACGCTCCTTCCTCCGCTTCCTCGACAAAACAACACGCATTTCACATAAAATCAACCAATCAAGTTTGTCTCTGTAAAGGACGTGAAGAGGTGGACTCGAGAGCTCGAGCAAAAGGCGTCGTTATCGCATAGCTTGGAGATATGATTTAACTTGAAATTACGCTTTGTGCATTGTGCCAAAAGACGCGGTTTGCTCTTCAGTTGACACAGCGGACGGTTTTTGCTCCGGGCATCAAAGTCTTTAAGATCCAATCACTTTAGGTTTCGACATTCGCATTCCTTTCAGTTTACCTTTCACTTGTGCACACATATTGCGTTTCCCCAAATTCAGACACTCCCAGCAGTCACTTCCGACAATTCTCAACAATAAAATAACCGTTCCCTCCAATTCAGCATCTATCATGTCCAACAAAAGAAACAACTTTTTTCATAGTACATATTTTTTATCTTGTTTTTATGGGATACAAAACGTTTTGATAAACCAACATTGAGCATTGAACATTTTGTTTTTGTAATCATCATTCGATAAAACATTTTCATCACTAATTTAGTACATATTAGACAACTTCAGTTTATTTGCAAGAATTGTAGCAATTTGATATTCCCACTGAAATTCAAAGCTGGAGTTGCTGCACAAATCAATCCTAATTAGCAAAGTCGAGGCTGAAGGTTTTAACCAAAATGAATTCGCGTTACACTCAACAAAACAAAGTAAAGCAAGGCTCTGGACATAAATTAATTAAAAGCTTCGCACACGGATTTCCTTCCGGTCGTGTGGTATGTACGCCGGGAAAATGGGAACCGAAAGGTTCTAATACCAAGAGATCTCATTCGTCGTAAAGAACATAGATTAATGAAGATTCAGCGGTTGATCGTGTTGGTTTTTGGCCATGGAAGTCTCAAGAGACAAAATGAATATGGCTCACAATGTAATATAGTGCAACAAGTTATTAAAATAGTAGCACAAAAGTCTCGTATACTAGGTCGCAGTGATTGTAGAATTAATGCTTTCACTTGCATGCGATAGAATAACTTCAAGTTGAAGGGTTGCTTTTGGAACTGCTTTTGTCTAGAGCCTGAATGGAAGAGGACACTAAATGATAAATGCTATTATTGCGTTGTATACTATCGTTATTCTGTTTGAAACGGATATTAAAGCACAAGCTCTAATTATGGGGCAACGGGACGAAAATTCAAAAGGAAAGGTTCAACAGGGTTCATGCTGTGTGCTAGTGTGCTACATATATAGCGGAATCGTACTAATGTAATGGTGCATATCGACAATTCTGTAAACCCGGGGCGACAAGAGCTGATCTGTGTAGTCAAGAACTCAAGAACGCACAGGGAATGAGAGAAGAGCATGAACAACTGACATAGTATCTAAATGAGATACAATGTCAGTTAGTTGTGGATTGAGGATTTTGGAGTCGCCAGGCCACTTTGACTCCGGAGAGAGAGGCTTGGAGTTGGGACGTCCGTGTGGTTCTTATCGTGAGAGCTTTTCAAAATTCGAATTGGTAAATACAACGTTGCTCCGTGTCCCGAGCGAATGGAAAGTGGAGGTTGCAATCCGTCAGCAGTGGTAGGGAACGACAAGAGGGGAAGTAACCCAACTGCTGAAGAGATTTGCCACGGCTGAGAAGAATTCGATTAGTTACAGCCAGATGAAATGACTTTCAGAATATTTTATTTTTTCCATTTTTTGTCCGTAAGCTTTTTTTGTCCGTAAGCAAAAGGCCGCGGAGAAAAAATTGAGAGAACTATTCCATCATTCTTGCATGGAAGACTCCTCCGTCCCTGGCTGCGAATCCATTCATCTTATCCCTATAAGTTACATTAGCTGACATTACGTGTGGCCAGGCCGATTCCCTTCTCGTTCATCGTCGTCGTCGTCGTCGTCGTCGCCTTTTCTCTCCTTCGTATTTCGTCCTCCTCCTTGCCTAACACACTGTACACTGTACACTCCTTTGGTGCACTGCACTTGCACTGTTCCGGTGGCCACTGCCACCATTGCCATTGCATTGCCTCCGTTACAAAATCCTTGCTTTGTCCACGCAGCTCATGCTGAAATACTACTCAAGCTTCTCTCAAAAAAGGTTTCTTTGCGACTGTGACTGGCATGCCGACATTGGTCATCCAGCTCCATCACCAACGAACATTTATCTTGCTGCCTATCTGGACACTTTTTTACCACCGCCCAAATTGGTCCTTCCTACCTTGGAAGGTCTCGCAACATGTGTCCGTTGTTCCTGAGTTTCTTTGCTCTCACTTCTTCATTGGCTTGCAATGGCAACGAAACCTAAATATGTGCTCGTGACGCCGGGACTCCAAAACCATCGTTTTCGTCATTCAAATCCCGTATTCAAACAAGCCTTTCGTACGTACCCTTCCTTGTCCGATTTCCATGCTTGGTTATATTCCTACTGCTGTGCATCGTCTTAACCACTTCCTAAGTTCAAAGGTTAATAATTACGGCGACTTTTTTGCTATTACAATCGGTGTAAGACCATAGTTTACTAGGAGAATAAAAGATTATTTTGCTATGGTGTTCAAGTGCTCATATCTTTTGAGAAATTTACATCTGTCACAATGTAAATGTTCACAAACTTTTTGAGGCTTTGATTACAACAACATGAAAGTGTGGGTGTGGGTGGAGAACATATGACCTATGCTATATATGCCAGTAAAGAGCAACACGACAATTGTAATTATAGGTGCGGCATCCAAGCTTGTATAGTTTTGGTGACGGTGACTAGATGAAAATTGTCACCATTACGACTCAAGCCAACGAAGGAAGTGCGGAATGGGTCAGCCCGCACATCGTGATCAGTTTGATAGCAACACATCTAACATTTCGACGGTCATTCAGAGAAACAAGAATGGCGACTTGTACACATTAACACATTTTTTTCTTACCAGAGCATGTAAAGCAATATTAATTCGAACTTTTGTTAACGCTACGTGTGATCGAGTAAGCAACAAGGATTTTGATGATTTAGATTTGGGGGCTGAAACTGAAACGAATTTACCACTTGGTTTAACATATAGACTTGCACAAAAGAACGATGAGGTACATATAGTACAGTATATTTCGTATTTCTTTGTTTAGAATACAACATTACTATAAAATTTCGTGAGTGCGTTTCAAATACTTGGAATGGATAATCCTTTCAAAAAGATGCTGTTTTCGTTTTCGATATTGAACGCACAGACGATCTCACCGACAGACGAATAGAAAACCGAACAAATTCGTTCAAAGTCCGAATAGACGTTCTGTCTATTATTATTGGGGGATCTGTTAGATCATAGCGTGTATAAGCATGGGTCTCTCTCATTATTCCTCAGAACAAAGATACCAATTTCTCGCCCTTATGAGCAGCGATTTTTTGTCGATTATTATTTGTACTTCTGTCTTCTCCTGGAATAGTTCTAAATTTTCACTACATGCTATGATTCTAGTGAACACTTCAAGTGCAGAATGCATATTTACCGTGTTCAAATATATGTGAAAAGGATGATTGTTTCTTCGGGGTCCATTAAACCTTTTGAAATCAATAATTGTGCTCATGTATTGCATAAAGGATTGTTCACAAGATGAACCCCAAAGCAAATTGCATTAATGGTTTTTTGTTCTTTTCAAGCAGTTCCTTCTCGTTCGTTTTTCATGCAGTCATGAATTTCCATGTTATGTTATTAATAGGATAAAAATACCATTGGATAAATCCGCAAAACTTCCAAAAACGCTAATTGATGACATGGTTCAGAGTTTTTCCTTATACGCATTGTAGTATTATAAGATGGTCTGAGCTCATCGAATCCTAATGTTAGTACTGTTCTTGTCAATTTAAAGTTGGACACTGAAATCTGAATCTCTAGGAGTAAATGAGACTTGATTCCTGCGAAAGTAAAGATGTAGTGATTGCCGAAGGCATTAAAGGTGCTCATAAAAGGTGGACGTTGAGATGTACAACTCGCTTAATTGAACATGACAAGGAAATATTGTTCGTCACCGCACAAAGAGCTAATGCAAATGAAACAAGTGCAGGTTTTCCATGTATTGATGATAAAATTGAAGTACATAGTAAAACCAGATTCCACCTCAGATTTTTATCATTAAGATCTCATAAAAATGACCAATTACTATCTAAACGCCAACAATGTGACTGGTTTATACGCGAGGATAAGGAGATAAAATGTTTCTTTCGCAGGTAATATAACATGGAGATTTTGGATGAAAGGGTAACTTGTCTTACCCATTTCATTTCACACTAATCTATAAAAACTTTGGAAGAACGTGAGCTACTTTGGTTAAAGGAAAAGCTGTCGGTGTTTTTGCAGAGTTGATGCACAAAAAATGCTTTTTGTTCATTGTAATTTTGTGATAGAGAGAAGCACAGCATGGAGCCCAGTTAACGTGTTTACGGCAGCACGACTCAACGTTGAAACCACTTGTCCTCAACCTCTTTTGCTTATAAATTACCTCTTTCTGTATTATACTACTTTGTAATTGTGTCTTCTTCCTTGACACGTGTCGTAATAAATACAAATCCAGCTTTTCGGCCACTATCTACATGTCTTCTCTGAAACGGAAATTGTTCACGTTGTAATGATGTTATAATAATTTTCGACTCAATGAAAAAATATGTATCATATATCATTGTCTACAACTCTCCAACTTTTTCATTTAATGTCTCATAAAAATGGTAGCATTATTCGTACTTTAAATGATTCATACTTAAACCTTTTATATCAAAGGATGTAGGAGAAAAATGTTATACGAGTTTATGAAGTACGACCAAAGTGACCCAAAGGGAACACAACACAACATTTATCTATACACATTCGTAGTTTTCGTACAAGCAAAGAAAACAATCACTAACTAATGGAAGGAAGGAACTGATGAAAATTTCCCAATGTCAGATAGTTGACGCAGATAATGTTAAAGATAATGTTTTAGAGCAAAGTGTCATCCCATTGATTATACCTCATTGTCATTATATTACATTTAAATGCTGTGCCAAAATGCACAAAAACTGTTTAAAAAATTTTTCAAAATTGAATGTCGTCTCATTTTACGAAATATCTTCAAATCCTAGTATTCGTACATAGGACTAAAATTTGCATTTAAACATTACATTCTGCATTTAAAAACGTTTTATTAGAATTTCACCTAATTTTACATTATTTCACGTGCTCTTGCCTGTCGCGTTAGCTTTCTCAGTCAGTTTCTCGTAACCTACAGTTCATAAATTTGTAAATTCTAGGAAGTGAATGGACGGGTTTAGCCATCTTTCACGAGGAAAAGACAATGATTTAAAGGATCGTCTCCAGTTTGAAATTCTGGAAGTGTATGAAATGATTTGACGCTCGGCTTTTGTAGTCACATTTTTTGCTTCTGCACATTCGCCCTTTTAGTATGAATGATTGATGTGATTCTGGTAACCGTGCTACTTTATACATTTAAATGATGTAGAAACGAAAACTTTTCAAGTATTTCTGAAGCATCTGCAGATGATAAACCGCAATATTATGGAAATGCCGAATGGTTTTTCATTCCCAGAAGAAAACGCTATATTGTGCAATATAGTGCAATATACGTTATTCCCGTGACAAATCATTCTTTCTTTCTATTTTTATCGCGGCTTTTTATCCATTAATATTACCCCGGAAATCTGTAAAGGTAGTAACACTACATGAAAACTTCACGCACTTTTGATTTCCGGAAATTGCACTATGTCAAAAATCCACAGTTTTGCGTGATTCTGTTGCACGAGCTTTCGGTGCAAAAAATAAAAATCCCGAAGTTTCGGTTCTTCTGCGGAGACTTTCAAAGTTCCACGTTTGTATTCACAAAAAAAATTCAGCAAATGGAGGCGCTCTTTTTTTTGCTATACGGACGCAATAGTTACGGATTAAAGAAGCGTGCGTGTGCGTGTTAGATTGTTGTGCAGTCTTAAACCGCTGTTATGTGCCAGTGTGGAATAGTGGACAGGATTTTAATTAAATTTCCTCGATTTCCTTCAGGAATCTGATAATCGGGTAATATTAACAGAGCATGCGATGCATTGAAGCCCACGCAAATGAGGATTATGGTCCAAGAGTTATGTAGCATGAAACACTACAAGAAAATGATTGAAGCACGCACAATGTTGTTTGCTCTGTGGTATGAAATGATGTTTCGCACAACAAAGTACAAAATACCAGTAAGGAAACGTGAAGAATTCAGGAATGATTCGATCCAATGCCTCAGCCTCAGTGCGCTATTGTGTAGAGTCGTTGCTCGTCGATCGTACTTCGTTAGCATCAGAATCACTGAGATGCGTTGCGTCTATTCCTTCGTCGGTTTCAATTCCACAACTTAGTACAGCAAACTGCGGGTAAAACGCGGATCGGTGGGATGAATGGGACAAAGGACATGGAAAGTGGACTGTTTGGAACGACACGGAGTGAGTAGTGGGAGGGTATTTAGCTCTTGGAGCTTAGTGATGTAAATGACAATGTCGGTTGGAATTTTTGTGCTAATGACATCGCATGGAATTTGGTGAGTGAGACCACTGATGAGAGGAACATGTGTCTTGTATTGCAGGGAGCAAGGAAACAGCATTTATCTACGCTGTGACAAGTGCTGGTGTGGTCCATGCCATCACCCAAGCTTGCTCGGCTGGCAATTTGAATGAATGCTCTTGTGATCTCACCAAACAGGGCCGTGCCACTCCAGAGGGTTGGAAATGGGGTGGATGTAGGTATGTATTCCATCACACTTCCTTCCTCTTATGCCAAATAACGTGACTAAAGTGTCACTCATAGTTAGCATGTCACAATATTTCCTATTTGTCAAATTGTAATATGTATGACTGGGTCGTATTTCTTTCCAGCGATAACCTCAAGTTCGGCGTTCAGTTCTCTCGCAGATTTGTGGATGCCCCCGAAAAGGCGAAACCGTGGGAGTCCAAGAGTGTTCGCAGTCTAATGAATCTCCATAATAACGAAGCTGGACGTCAGGTAAGGGTTTTTATTCCTTCATGTAACGACTCGTAAATCTCTTGTTCGGAGCTTGTCTTGTATCTTGGATGTAGTCCAACAATTACCATTCGTCCTTTTAATTTTTGCTTGTCGTCTTTTGTGTCCTAGGCTATATCTCATTTGATGAAGATGCAATGTCGATGCCATGGTGTATCTGGTTCATGTGAATTGAAAACATGCTGGAAAAATGTTCCAACTTTCAGCCACGTGGGAGACTATCTTAAGAAAAAATACCAAAAATCAGTCCAAGTACGTCGTTTAATTTAAAATCGTAAATGTGGTTACAAATAACATATTTACACTTACACTTTTTTAAAAATCATAGGTTGCTCTAAAATCTCGAAAGCGACTTCGTCGTAAAAGTGGTAGACGTTTCTCAGTGAGTAAAGGAGAGCTTGTTCACTTGCGAAAGTCGCCCGATTACTGTGAACACGATTTGGACAAAGGAATTCTGGGGACAACAGGTCGAGAATGCAACAAGACCTCCGATGGGCCAGATCGTTGCAGCATCCTTTGCTGCGGCAGAGGCTTTAACACAAAGGTAAAAGTTCACTTACAAATTCCCTCTTAGATTTTAGACATAAAAGTGAATCTGACTTGTCTGTCGTCTCGTATCATTGCCCTGAGATTTGGCATTCGTAAATACATTTAAAGATTGACTAGAAGTGGGAGGATCGTTAGAAATGAATTGCTTCAATGATGAAGTCTTGGTGGGACAAAATGCCATCAGATGAGTGTTTGTTCCGGTGGCTGGATTTCCGAATTTTAAATCATGTCATACGCTCCCATGCCTATCGGTGGTCCAGATATATAGGACTAGTCAATAGTCAAATGGATTCTGCTTTAGCAAACGCATAGGAATTTTCCCTTTGACAAACTCTCGTTACAGTCACAATTCGACCCTGTCAGAATATTCTTAGTTAAAGATTTAAAACTTTTTGAGTTCGACTTACGCCTTTGAATTCCACTTCGAAAAGTAAAGATGCGGCTGTTTGTGCAAGAATGAATACCAATGCCAATGCCAAGTTATAAGTTATAACCTATCCTAGCTTACGCCAGTTCAAATAATACAAGTTGGCGTGTACGGTGTACCGTGCATTGATGACTATTCCTGCCTGTTCAGTCATCTAAAAACTTTGCATATATATCTGACATAGTGACACTACGCACCAGAGACGAAAGCACAAAAGTGTTTCTTCTCTACTACTTACATAATACGTATAAGGAAGTGTATTTGTCATTGGAAGTGCATAATGTTACTCACTAACTAT